>JAHVYB010000073.1:0-214663 GCA_020623695.1 Calonectria henricotiae | reverse complement strand
TGGTGCGACATGAACAAAAAAAAAAAAAAAAAGAAAAATGTATAAGCCCGTGACACGCGCACACTCAGTTTAAGGGGTACAACCACCCCGCTCCCCGTCGGGCAGGTGCAAGAAAAGTGTAAAAAAAAAAAAATGAGGGAGGACGAGAGGGATCCGTTTTTGTGATTATAGATTCGGGCAAATTGGGGCGAAGCGGAAACAAGAGAAGAAAAACAAAAACCCCGCGAAAAAAGGAGAAAAAAAAAAAAAAAAAAAAAAAAAAGCAACACCAAACCCGGAAATCGACGCAAGAAGAAAACAATCGGACACTGCGTCAAGGCCAGACCCGGGTCAATTGGGCTGAACGGACACGCACTGGGCAGCCGTGTATGTCTCGGCCTCTATTAGCCAACGACGTGTATCCTGTCCTCGCCCCATCTCGCCCGCTGCTGCTCTTTGTCTCTCTCACCGGTCTTTTTCAACGACGCGCCCCCTGCTTGTTTTTCTTTTCCCACCCTTGCCGCGCTCTCACTCTTCAGCCAGCCTTGTGCAATTGCAGCCACCCCGAGTGACACGACACACGAGCAAGGTTGTAGTCAGAAGAGTGAGAGTGAGAGTGAGAGAGAGATGGACGGAGGAAGAAAAATTGTGGCCTCTTGGGTCACATGGACCGGGGGGAGGGGGGGGTTGGGCTTGTTTGGCAGGGAGTGAGAGGAAGAGAGGCAGCAGTCAACGATGAGACGAGACATAGATTCATGCATGCGGGGTGATGGATCAGACAGAGAAGAAAAAGAAAGAACAACAAACACAGAATGAACGAGGCGGGGGTGTGAATTTCGTCTACGATGCGATGCAGTGCGTGCAACAGCAACAGCAGCAGGGGCCCAGACAAGGAGAGAAGAAGAGGCAGGCAGGCAGGCAGGTCAGCCAGCCGTGATTCGCCGCGGGGGCCTCAGAGACACGCGCATACATGCCTTTGCCCGCTGCGTTGCTGTTGCAGTGTCTCGTCTTGCGTGTGTGATGGCGACGTTGCGCAGTGTGACGGCGGATGGAGCGAGTCCCGACTTACACGAACGACTCACTCACTCCCTCTACCCAACCTAAACAAACCCCCCCCCCCCCCCCCCTCGTCATCCCCATCTCATCCAACCGCCCTGGACAGTGCCAGCTCACACGAGGAGACATCTCAACACCCTAGTTTATTGTTGTTTGCGTCTTTAGCGAGATGGGGGTACCAGAACAACAACGACGACGACGACGACAACAACAACAACCTAGGGAAAATAGACGACATATGCGTGGTCTTTTTTTCTTCTGGGTTTGCCGCCGCACCCCCCCCCTTCGTACATCGTAGGCGAAGTCTCCTTGCATCGAGAAGCGAGAAGCGAGAAGCGAAAATGCGAGGGAAAAAAGAACCGAACCAGCAACCACAGGGACAGCCGATGACAACAATCAAAGTAACGACTAAGAAAAAAAAAACCATGATGTGTATGTACCACAGCTTGCCACGCCTACAGTTTGTACGCACGTATGACTAGTTCCATGTCCTCCCCATCCCCTTGTCTAGTTTTCGTTGCCTCACCGATAGATAGCCCTCCGTCCATCTGTCAATCTGTCTTCCTTCGCTGGCTCCTCTTTCTCCATGTGTCCCCCCCGTAGCCCGTCCGCCGTCCCACAAGTCCGAGCCCGTAGCGGCGGCGGTGCGCGACAGGAGAAAAGGGCGGTGGTGCCTGAAGGGGGATCCTCTATCGTGGCCCGCCCGCCGGGGATAAGCCTCGCTTCTCGGGGAGAGAGGGGGAGAGATGAAGAAAGGAAGAATAGAGAGAGAAAGAGAGTGAGTGAGTGAGTGAGTGAGTGAGTGGAACGAGGAGGCTGGCTGGCTGGCTGGCTGGCTTGCGGGCGGGACGAAAAATGCCGTCTGCCTCTCTCGTCCCTCTCTTACACTTTCCCCAACCTTCTTCCTTTTCCTCGTCTCCTTCTCCTTGCTCATACATGCGTGCCAAGGGCAACCGTCAACATTGGATCAAAAGTCTTTCGGGCGTTACTGTGCCCGTGTCCGCTGCAAGGGACCGGGCGAAAAAAAGACAGGTGGACCCCAAAGTTCCCATCAGCAACTTTGTGCCTCTGCAACAATCGAGCACTCAAAGCATACGCTGCGGCGCAGTCTGTTTTTTTGGCATCTGGCTGGGCGGGCGCTAACACGAGGGTAGAACACGGGATGAACTATTGTCTGTCCATGCGTGGGTCGAGAACAAAGGCGATGTAATTATGGCGGAAGCACAAAACTCCACCGTGGTAACAAGATGCACTACTCGATTCTAGCCTCTCGATCTTTGTGATCCGAGACAAGACAACACATGACATGGTGGACCACCCATTGCATGACACTGTCAGGCTGTCACACACTCAATTCAAGGCAGAAGGACCATGGCAGAGTCTCGGCGGCTAATGATGCCATGTCTCTGAATTTGTTCTACCCAAAAATCTAGAGCCCTTCCAACACCGTCTCAGACGATCCGCAAAAAGACTATGCTGTGTCGTCTCACATCTCAAAGGCCGCCCAGTCTTTCCTTGGACCTTGGCAAGCCCTTGATTCCTGATCCCGGGTCCATATCTATCCTCACACCCACCCCAGTTCTTGTCTTTGTCTTTGTTTTGTTTTCCTAGTCTCCATCCTCCTTCCTAGCGGCGTGATGTCCCTGTCCTTGATGTAAAAAAAGGATGTCGTAGTGCATCTGCCGGCTTGATTCGCTTGTCTGGGTTGAGCGTCAGGCAGTGGTCCAGCAGGTCGATGAAGTGATTCAGATCCCTGGTTTCCGCGTCATCCATGCCGCTCGACACAGCCATCAGCCGCGTCCGCAGATCGCGTGCGGGCTTGACCACCGAGATGGTCCGGACTGCAGTCTGTAAGCGCCCAGTTGTTAGCAGTTGATTCATCAAGTTTCTAAACAGGGAGCGCGAGGGATAAACATGTGACGTGATAAGATCTGATCGGCCAGGGACCGGCGCCCCAACCGTCTGAGAAGGGGTTCAGATGAATCAGCGAATGACCTGCAGATGTCGCAGGCCAACCGCAGGGAGGTTGACCCCCGTGATGCAGCTGGGTGGCAAAGACCGGGGAGGCTGGCGACGATGCGGCCAGACCAGAGACCGCTGACGGGCCTTGTATTTTTACTGTCCCGTCGTTGTTGAGGCCATCGCTTGTCTATTATCCGACCACCAGTTTGGCCCCCAGCGCACGTCGAGAATGTCACCTCTTGAGACGCCGGCGGTTGGATGACGTTGGCTGAGGTTGACACTTCCCCACACGACTCAGGGCGCTCCAGATGCAAGGGATGATGAAAGCCACCCTAGCGCTTACCCTCCCGATACAACCAACGGCCGGCCCCCAGGGACTCAACCCCGGCCGTCCGAAGCAAAAATAGACAATGCGGCTGCGTCTAACGTCTCCAGAAGACCCAGACTATTGTGGCAAAACATGGGGAAACAAGCCAAAAGAAAAGAAGATCCAAAAAAAGCAACGGCACATCACAGACATGAGGAAATCAATCACATACCTTGTTCAAAACTTTGTCCCGTTCCACGCTGATGAACTGACCCTTGTCATCAAAGTGAACACCAGCAAGTTGTCCTCGCTTGAACAGCTTTGGCGTCATCTTTCCGCGAATCTCCATGATTGCCTTGAGCATCTGGTTGTTGCTGTCTCCGGTAAACAGTATCTTTCCTGTATACAGCTCGTACAGTGTGCAGCCAATTGACCACGTGTCTACACTGTAGTCGTAGGGCATGCCGATAATGATCTCCGGGGCACGGTAAAATCGGCTCACCAGATATGGCGTAATTTCAGTGTGTGCCGTTGCGGCATCCGATCTATCAATGGCTGTGCCTAAATCACAAATTTTGAGAATGTTTCGGGTCTCGTTGACCTATTTCATGTTAGCAACTAGTTGCTCCTCAACCTGTATGCATGGGCTTACCAAAATATTGTCCGGCTTCAGATCAGCGTGAATAATACTGCACTTGCGCATGTGCGCCAGAGCTACAAAAATCTGGTGGGCGTACGTCCTTGTTGCACCCAAGTTGATGCCTACATTGTTGCCAAACTTTCGCAAGACTTCTCGCAGGTTCATACTCAGGTTCTCAAAGGCCATACACAGATGGCCCTTGTAGTCAAACGACCGCTCAAATTTGACAATGTGCTTTCTGTTCTCGGGATCTGCGTCATTGAGCTTCTGTAGAATGGCAATCTCCGTGTAGCCTCCTTTTCGGAGGGCATCGTTGTTGCGCATCATCTTGATGGCAACCAATTTCTTGGTGGTGATGTCGACTGCTTGGGCCACTCCAGAGAACATACCCTTTCCGAGCGTTGCCTGGATCTGGTAACGTCCGTTGATCACCTCACCGCTTCGAATCTTGTAGTAACCGTCCTTGTCGTCGCCTTCCAGGATTCCGCCCTTGGCGACGGCTTGTGACTCGGGTGCCGAGCCGCTGGTTTCTGTGGTTTCCGGGGCCGCTGGTTTGGTTGCGTACTTATCTTCATCAAAGTCCTCGGCAAACATGTCAAAGTCGCCATCGCCATTGCCGTCGTCTCCGGAAGCCTTTTGCGGCTTGGTTTCCTGTATCTCTTCTTGGGGCTGCTGTTCCGTTGCCATATGCTCACCGTGAAGGACGACATGTCCATGCCGAAGCTCGCCTCTCTTCTCATCTTCCTTCATGTCAATGGTTGGATCGTAATCAGCGGCCGATGGCCCATCCTCGTCGTCGCCCTTGGGTTTTCCATGCGTGTTCATCAGCGCATTGTCGTCGAAGAGATTGATTCCGCCGGGAGAGGGCTCATCGTGTGATACAGGGGACCGGGGAGATGCAATATCTAGCAATTAGTTAGCTTGGTTTTGTCGTGGTTGCTTGAGAAAGCACGAACCGGATCGAGGTGTTCGGGGAGTAGCGACATCGGAGTGCGATTTCATTAGAGTATCGAGCTGACTGGACACGGGTGAAGCGGTGTGGACTTTGCTGGCGGCGCCAACAGCGTGAAGAAGGAGGGGAGTTGCTGAACTAGACTTGGCGAGGATCTCTTCTCGTCGCTTGCGTCGGCGTTCAATCTCGGCTTCTTCGTCAACGGGCTCGGGCTCTTCAAAGTCTTCCATGGGTTCTGGTGCAGGCTTCGTCTCGGGCTCGGATTTAGGGACGGATTCCCTGTCTTTGGTTAGTCGCGTGCTCGTATAGCATGGCGGCAGCTTGGTCGCATACCTCTGGGGACCTCTGCGGCCATGTCCATTGGCAGTCCCTTTGTTTGGTTTAGCATCATATTCTCTGGTGCGCGAAGCCTCTCCTACAGTGGTCCTCTTGGACACAGAGCCGCCGCCTCGCGAACTGCGGTCGTCGTACTTGAGACCTCTAGAATCATCCTGGCGATCATAGTGACCCTCTCTCACAAACCGATCAAACCTGCCCCTCTCAGCGCGGTTTGATCTGTGGGGAGATCTGCTCCGATTCCGGGGGCGCTTGTTAGAGCTCCAGTCGCGGTCCCTCTCGCGGTAGCCATCTCGATCGCGGCCGTCGTGGTTGTAATTGGAGGCGCGTGATGCAGGGCGGTCTAGGTCATCGTAGGGGGCACGAGGCCGTCGGGAATCGTCGCAGCCACGATAGTCACGTCTCGAGTCGTAATCGCGGGACCTGGGGGCATAGTAGTCCCTGTCCCGTTCTCGGTCTCGATCTCTGTCTCTGTCATCGCGCTGGCGCTTGTAGCCACGGGGGGATGAGCTTCGTCGCGATGAGTTGCTGTGTTTAGAAGCCGCGTCGTAGTCTGGAGTCGAAAGTCTGCTTCGATGTCTGTCTTGACGGTCAACACCGCTTCCTCCAGGGTGCTGCAGTGAAGTTGCCTTCAAATCCTCAACAACGCCATTCTCAACGATTTCGCCCTCGTCCGAACTGGACGCCATGGTGCTTTGACGTACGGTGTGGGATGGAATCTTTATGAGTGCTTTTTTTTCTTGTTTTTGGAAGAGATTATGAGCTTTGGGGGAGCCTTTTGGGAGAAAAGGAGGCAATACGAGTCAGCAACGCGAACTGGGAGAACAGAGCGCAACGGGAAAAGAGCCGAACCGGATGAGTGGTGACTCGTACAAGGGCTCTCAATGTCCAAGTTGAGGAGAGTGGATGGATGGGAAAAAAACGACGTAGAAGAGGATGAGGCGACAATGCGGGCGGGTGAGCTGGTGAAGTGGCTGGTGGGATTAAGATTATAAATAAAAAAAAGGAAGCCTAGCTCTCTTCTCAGAAACTCGGTTAAGGGGTAGGAGGTTGTTTGTCCGTCGTGGAATAGCGGCGCTCTTCAAACAGGGTTGAAGTCTCCAGATCTTGACGTAACGTGGGATGGATGGAGTCGCGTGGCTATCGGCGATGTCGCTGATGACTGATTGTACGCCGCCTGTCAAGTGAAAAAAACCCAGACCCACTCTGAGAGTTAGGTAAGCGAACCGGGCCTGCCTATCGCGTGTTTTTTATCCCGTCTCACGGGCTACCCGATAGGGGTCTTACAGCACGTTAACAGCGCCCTATTAGCGGACTCACCGCCCATGCGCTGCGCTGACGGCGGGTTACGGGCTGCCTCTGGGCTTGGGCTTGGCCCCAGCGCGGGGGAGGGGACGACAGGGTCTTTTCGCATAACTGCCCGACTTTTTGCGACAAACACTTGCCACAGCCCTTTTTTCCGTCCCTGTTCATCTCTTCAGTCTTTTCACATCCCGCTTTCCACAAAAACCAGACAAATCAATCATCATGGGTGGTGCTAACCGAGAAGGCAAGTCCTCACAAAAACCCCCCTCCCTATGCCCTGTCGCATCACCACCCCGCCATTCCAAGCAGCTGGAGAAACTAACCCCTCCGACCCAAAACAGGCGGCAAGGCCAAGCCCCTCAAGGCGGCCAAGAAGGCCAACAAGGATCTCGACGACGATGACAAGGCCTACCTCGAGAAGAAGCGCGCCGGTATGAACCCCTCCGTCACCCCCCTTCCGAATCCCCGAAGTCTCCCTGCCGAGAGCCCAGCGAGGGGAAAATATGCATGTGTCGATGCTGACGTGACGATTGCCACCCTACAGATGAGAAGGCTCGCAAGGAGATGGCCGGCAAGGCCGGCGGCAAGGGCCCTCTCAACACTGGCGCCCAGGGCATCAAGAAGAGCGGCAAGAAATAAGTGCGTCGCTTGGATGCCGTGGTGGCTGCGTATGTTGACTGCGACTACTGAGTCAAGGGTTTTTTTTTTTTTGCTTCCTCATTTTGCAGCGAGGGCGCCAGTCGCATACTTGCAGTCCCACCACGATGTTCATATTCGGGAAGACGGACTCTATGCTCTTTTGGATGGTGGACGAGGAATGAAATTTATGCTGTGAACTCGCACAAAAAGGCTGACAAACAGCGTCTAGCTGACCGACCCCCCCGTGATGTCGTTTTGTTCTCCTGTCCTCTGATTCAGTGCCAAAAATGGTATTCTCCCAGACCCCTGTATATCCCGCTCAGCGCTGTCTCTGGTGGAGTAAACCGCCCCCAACCGCTGTAGTTCCAGAGGCTGCCGTCAACAATATTGCTTTACAACAAAGCCCAGCGATACTCCAGAACCATAAAATTTAAAACCCGTCGGCGTAACACCAAGCACCGGTCCTATAGAGGGGTCCTCTGCCTACTATTTCGGTGGGTCTGGGAACTCCAGAGGGGATTGCTAGCCTCGGAATCCTCCCTGATGAGTATCCTTTCATGTGCTCGTCCCAACAAAAGTTTGGCCAACAGTGTGGACACGGAGCTCCGGCAGCTCAATTCATTGACTAGGAGGGACCCGTTGACGTGTTTCGAGCGATGGCTTTATAAAGCCCCAAGGCCGGAATAATTTGTTGCCTGTTTTCTCTGAGCCGAGACTTTAGTTGCCATAGCTTAAAACAATTACGGTTGCTACAAGTGCCGTTTTCGGATGCAACCCTGGCTACTAGATTTGGCTCCCCGACTTGCCTCTCTGCATAACATCGCCTCGCCTCGCCCGCCCTCATGGACGGCCCAAAGCAACCAGACGCAGACGGCCTGCGCCAACGCCGGCCCTCGGTCACCGACGCCCTTTTGGGCGCGGCAAAGGCCGTTGAGCAAAAGGTCGAGCACTCGCTGTTGCTCCTCTGGGACGACCTGCCCGCCTGGCGCCGCGACAACGCCTTCATCCACTCGGGCTACCGCCAGTCGCGCGGCTCCTACACGCACTCGCTGCGCTCCCTCTTCTACCTGCACAACGAGTCGGTCAACATCTGGTCTCACCTGCTCGGTGCAATCGTCTCCCTCGCCGGCGGCTTCTACGTCTACCATGTCGTCCACCCGCGCTACGACTCTGCGTCGGCCGCCGACGTTGCCGTCTTTGCCTGCTTCTTTGGCGGCGCCGTGCTGTGTCTCGGCATGAGCGCCACCTTCCACGCCCTGAGCAACCACAGCGAGACGGTGGCCAAGTGGGGGAACAAGCTCGACTACACGGGCATCGTGGCCCTGATTGTCGGGAGCTACTTTCCGGCGCTGTACTATGGCTTCTTTTGCAGGCCCGAGTTGATGAGGCCCTATTTATATGCAGTGAGTTGGTCCGGCTGTTCCGACTTTTGAAGGTGTCACTAACACGCTCCCCCAAGATTTGTCTGCTCGGCGTTGGGTGCACCGTCGTCTCGTGGGTTGAACGCTTCCGCACTCCTGCATGGAGGCCTTACCGGACCATGATGTTCATCGGACTGGGGCTCTCTGGCGTTGTCCCCGTTGTTCACGGCACCTTCATTTACGGCCTTCAGGGCCTGGAAGACCGCATGAGCCTGAGCCTGGTTGCCCTTCACGGCGCCATGTACATCTTTGGAGCCGTACTATACGCCGTAAGATGACCCATGTGCGAACCCTCAAGCGACAACTTGCTAATCCTCGATAGGTTCGGTGGCCAGAGAGAAGCGCGCCGGGCGCCTATGACATCTGGGGCAGCTCTCACCAGATCTTTCACATGTTTGTCATCATGGCGGCCGCGACGCACTTTTACGGCATGGCCAAGGCCTTTGACTATCACCATACCGTCATGGGATCCCAATGCCTGGAGGGCTAATAATAACCAAGATAGATATAGACACAAAAAGCGTTTGTTGTTCATTATTAAATTCGCGGCATAGATTTTATGTGGTATCGTCTCCCTTGTCCAACCCAAGCTCCATGACCCGTACCAACCCCGATCCCATGGCCGCCGCCGCCCAGCATCCGTATTCTTCGTTCGGGTTCCACTCCACCGTCGTGATTCTGGTCAGGGGCTCGTAGACCACTGCCCTCGTTGGGTCAGATGGGCCCGCGCCGTCCTCCTCCTCGTCCCCGGCGACCGTCTCGCAGTCCTTCTTCTTCGGCTTCTTCCCCTTCTTGACCGGGGGCTTAAAGTCCGTCTTCGGGTTGACGTTTCGCTCCAGCACATAGCCCTGCAGTACTCGCGACACGCCGCGCGCGCCGGCAGGCGAATCGACGGGGAAGAGCTTGGCCGGCCGGTGCTCGTGTTGCAGAACTTTGATGCGGTCCGAGGGCTCGCGCCTGGTGGTGAAGAGCTCGACCTGCGGATTCAGCGCCCACAGCGAGCCATCCATGGAGCCGATTAGGAGATACGGGTGCGTTTTCCCCACGGACATGCACGAGGGGAAGCTCTGCCCGGTAAAGACTCGGCGGGCGACGGGGTACTGCGCGTGGTGCATGAAGCCGACCTGAGTGTTGAGGACGCCGGCGGAGGGATACAGGGAGAAGAAGCCCAGCAGGTGGTCGCTGTAGCCAAGCAGGTTTGGCTGTGATGCCACGGTCAAAGCCTGAACCTCGGTGGACTCCAGGCTCGGAGCGCGGAGATCGACGAGCCTCACAGTGCCTCCGACTGGGTACGATGCGACAATGTAGGGCATGGCTGGGTAGCCTGAGATGAGGTCGATGACAATGTTGTGGTGGACGGGGTGCCGAGAGAGGAGCCGGTTGGGGCGGATGGACCATATGGCAATGGAACCGTCAGAGTAGCCCACGGCAAGGCGGTTGAAGTTGGTCCATGTCAGAGCTGTTGCTTCGACAGTCTCTTCTTCTGGGAGCCCAAAGGCGGCAACGAACTGCTCTACTTTGTCTGTTGCGCAATTAGCAGGGGGTTGTTTGGACACGAGGCAACATGGAGTTGAGCTTACCGAAACTTCCATTTCCATTACTGTCTGTCTCAATTATGTATACGTTGCCGTCGCCGCATATAACTGCAAGGAGCCCGCAGGCTGGGCTCCATTTCACCCGCCGCGCGCGCCCGTGTTTGACGCATATCGTCCTTTGGAGCCTTGGCTTCTTAGACGACGGTCTCATGTACCCGTCGGCGTCCCGTTCTCCAACAAACTCCCATATCTGGACTATGCCGGATTTTTGAAAGTCAGGTTTAACAGACTCGGTCTCAAAGTCGTAGTGGGCCTGGTCTGAAAAGGGAGTGATGCACATAGCTAGGAGCTGCGGTGCATCGGCTTGCTGCTGAGGCGCCCAGTCCATGCTGGTGACGATGCCGCCGACATCTAGCATCCACGCTGCTACCACCTTGTTGTCGAGCGTATCTTGGTCAAAAGGAACCCCGGATTGTGAAAGAGAATATGAGTCGCCGGCGCTGAACATGATTTCTTGCTGTGAGTCGTGGGGCCCCATCAACACGGGCATGGCTCCGGGCTGTAAGCGATACGGTTGGGCGTCGTGATTTGACAAGTGTGTAAATAAGTTGTACTGCGGCATGGTGTCCCTCACTCGCTCATACCAATGCTCTGCGTTGTATGCCTGCCTCTCGAAAAAGTTGGGCGACCAGACGCCTCTATCCCGCTGGTCTTCAGTCTCCCTCTTGGACCGCGGCGGCAGCACCGTCCAGTCCATCCAGCGATCCAACATGTCGTGAGCCTTCTTGACACCCCCCTCGTGGCGGCCGTACCACATGTCCACCAGCGCCTGACCGCGGATGCTGCGATCGTATGGTCCGCAGTAGGCCCTCACTATGCGGCCATCTGCGGCCACGGGCTCGACGTCGAGATAGCCCGTGACGCCCACGGCGCGGACGTTGAAGGGGCGGATTAGCTTGATGCGCTGGCGCGCGAAGCGGTCGGGGATGCCGTCAGGGTCGCTCACTGAGGCGTCCGACTCCAAGGCCTCGCGCTCCAGGGCCATTTCATCTTCGTCGGCGCTCTCCTCTGCGGCCACAGCCTCGAAGTTGTCGTCATTTGCATCGGTCTTTTTGTCACGTTTGAGGACGATTTCCTCCTCCGAGCTGCCTTCAAAGTCGTACTTTTCGGCGGCATAGCTTTTTGTGCGGTTTGATTTGCGCGTCCTCATTGTTTCATGCAACTTATTTTTTTTTTTCCTTTTGCGAAATGCCTTTTTTGGCTTTCGGGTGAGAAAGTTGATGCACAAAGTCGAGGTGGGCCTAGGTGAAGGTTTAGTGGGGCTTTTTCGGTGAGAAGCATCGCTGTAAGTTGAAGTGTGTATCGAGGATAATGAATGAGGTGAGGGTAAGAGTAAAAATTGTTGATGCACCTTGAATTCTTTTTGTTTATGAAAACAGAAATAAAAAAAACAAAAACAAAAACAAAACTAAGGAGGGGCTGAGTCTGTAGAATATCAATAAAATTGGACTTGTATGAGAACAGCAATGGAAATTCTCGCTGGATTAGAATAAATTGCTTCTATGCCTAGGTTCTACTCCAAGCCATTCGAAAATAACATCCGTCTCTTGACCAAGTCAAACTTCTTGGATCCGACCATAATTACAATTCAAAAAGTATTCTAGCAGTCTATAAATGTGAAAAGCCACCGGCATCAAGTATTAACGAGCAAGGCACTGGTGTAGTTCCTAGAGCTGGTGGCTGCATCCTTCGTTGCACCGAGGACTAGCGAGCGAATAGCACGTGGACATGGGCAGAGCGCTGGAGGATAGCCTTATTGTATGCAGTAATAGTCGGCACCTACCGTCAAGGCGCACTTGTTTGCGGGGCAGGTCGAGTATGGGGTAAACCGGTGATGCTCGTACTCGACCTGCCCCAAGTTGTTTCTCGCCAAATAGCCAATTGGTGCGGTTCAGACGTTACCCCACTGGTCGTCATGACCTTGCCAATATCCTCTGTTGCTGCAACATATCCCCGGTCTTGAACTCTGTATGCGCTCGTATGATGACACGCTCGCGCAGAATCTTTTCTCGCCATTTCAAGACGATGCCGGGCCCGGAAAATAGTTTGTGACACTTTACAAGCCGAACTCGACGGCGCGAACTGCATCTTCCATACAACGCTCGCCGCAGGAACACATGGAAAAATTGCCGGAAATGGAGCGAGATACAGCATAATTGGCTCGGCAACTGTTTTTACTCCTCTCAGGTCCAGGTGGAATATTTCCGACTCGGCCAAGCCTTTCCAAGGGCTGAGCGCTGGCCCATCTCCCGTTTTTGCAATGGAGATCTCTTCCGAAAACACGCAGAGGGGCAAACCTCCGATGAGGGGGAGGGGTCATGTGCATGCGCTACCCCGGCTCACTCTTTGGGGGCAGGCTTTTAGATTCGAGCGGATTAACATGACATAGTCTCTCAGCGGGGATTCATGACCGGGGATATCGGTGCCGAGTACGAGCCTACTTTGATGTCCAATGCTATAAAATACGATGCGTGCGCCGGGCTTTTGGAACCGTAGTTTCTCGAGAGACCCTGGATAGATTGGCGAGCCCTTTGAGATTCATCATGGCTGCGATTCGTTACTCTTGGATTCTTGCTGCGTGCAACATACTCCTGGCCGAGGCCAAGACTGTGCGTTCTCCGACTCCTCCTATGGGCTGGAACAGCTACAACACCTATAGCTGTTCACCCTCCGAGGAGGTCATCAAGAAGAATGCACAGGCACTTGTCGAACTAGGACTGGCTGATCTCGGCTACAGCTCCGTTACTGTAGACTGCGGTTGGCCTGCAAAGGATCGCGATGCGGACGGAAAGCTTCAGTGGAATAAAAACTTGTTTCCCTCGGGACCCAAGGCCCTTGGAGATTTTATCCATGACCTTGAATTGAAGTTTGGCTTGTATTCTGGTGCCGGATATCTTCAATGCGGTTCCACCGACTTGCCCGCGTCTTTGGGTTCGTGATTCTAAAATTATACTGAACATGGTTCTAATTGTTGGCACAGGATTTGAGGAAATCGACGCAGAGAGCTTTGCTGAATGGGGTGGAGACACCCTCAAGTAAGTCTATGAAACTGGACGGGCCGAGGACCCGTGCTGATACAAAGTAGATATGACAACTGCTACGCTACCTCAACCACAACCATGGTGGACTCAGACTCTGATGAAGCCAAGTCACCTGTTCGCTTCCAGAAGATGGCAACCATGCTCGATTCTGTTGACCGCGATATTGCGTATTACATTTGCCAATGGGGCATTGGCGAGAATGTGGGAGAATGGTAGGTAACCCTCGAACACGGCAATGGTATCGAGCTAACAAAACCAGGGCATCTGAGATTGGCAATTCTTGGAGAATGAGCAATGACATTTACAACTCCTGGCGCAACATCTGGCGCATCACAAATCAGGCTGTTCCTTACTACAGGAACACCAAGGTTGGCGCGTTCCCAGACCTGGATATGCTCATGTGAGTGACAAAACTCGTATCACGTGGTAAATTCTGACAAAAAGCCTTAGTGTTGGTCTTGGTGCGCTGTCGTATGAGGAGGAGCGCTTCCATTTTGGCATGTGGGCGCTCTTCAAGTCGCCCTTGATCATTGGAGCTGCGCTGGATGCTTCCAAAACGCCGGCGGAATCTCTCAAGATTCTTTCTAACAAGGAGGTCATTGCCATTAACCAAGACTCGGCTGCCAAGGGAGTGGAGATTGCCCTTCGCCACACCGAGGAAGAATGGGATGTTTGGGTTGGAGAGCTGTCAAATTCTCGCAAGGTTGTTGGCATTGCCAACTGGAGGAACGCTTCGCAGACGGTCGAGTTTGACCTGGGACTCGTTGGTGTTGGGAAGGCGACCGCCAGGGATCCCTGGGCAGGCGAGGATGTTGGACAAGTATCTGGCGCCCAATCCGTCAAACTGGCAGCGCATGAGTTGAGAATTTGGGTTCTATCCGACATCTCCGGCACCGCAGAGCCCAAATCAGTTGGATACTACGGCGCCAGTGATGCAACATTGTCTGGCGGCGCGGCACTTGTCAAGTGCGGCGACGGGGAATGCGAGGCGGTTGGCAGCAAGGTCGGCAACATTGCACCCGGCGCAAAGGCAGCATTCAAGTCGGTCAAGGCTTCGAGCGACGGAAAGAAGCTGATGGGCGTGGACTTTATCAACTACGACTATGCCTTTTCCACTGCCTGGGGATGGGCTACCAACACCAGAAACATGACGGTATCTGTCAACGGAAACGCGGCGAAGAGGTGGGCATTCCCGCAGTCGGGCGGAAACTGGCACGAGACGGGACGATTGACGATTGAGGTCGATGGCTTTGTCGAGGGCAGCAACAATGAGGTCGTGTTTTCCGTACCACGGAGCGATCAGTGGGCGCCAGACTTGGTTGGGTTTGATGTTCTAGAATAGGCAGTAGATGCGTTGTAGAACATGATGGTTTCTTGTGCGTGTCGTCTTTCTGAGTTTTGGGTCTATGAATATCATCAATAAAAAATCGGGCGAGTACAATGGTGTCTGGTAGGGTGGACTTGACTGGCGAATTGATGCTCTTGACGACATGTGAGGGGTAGCTTGGCCCCCGCATTGCGAGAAACTGACCACCTACATCTCACCAACACCCCTCCATCTAGTCTATAGGTTCTCCAACTCCAAAGCTGCCCAGGCTTACATCCAGGACCGACGAGTCGAGGACCTGGGTGTGACAACGTCATTCCGCATATTGGCGTGTGTATTTCTGCCTTTAATCTTTAATTGATCGACAATCAAGGCACCCATTCACGCCCGTCCGAGGTCGAAGTTTTGGCCATGGCTAAGCAACAGAAGGACAATGAGATTATCCAACTTGCCAGGGGGCTTAACGGCACCCCCTCGTCTGAAGAGTACGAGAAAATGATTTCGGGAATGCTGTGAGTTTGCCCTCAGTCGCCTCCATGCTCTGCGCTTAAGCCTCTTTCTCTTCAGGTACAACCCATTGGTCCCGGAGCTCCTGGAGGGCCGCCATCGTGCTCGATGTCTTTCTTACAAATTTAACAATCTCGACCCAAACGGCATGACTTACCAAGAGGTTGGCGCTGCTCGTGAGAAGATGCTCGGTGAGATGCTTGGCAAGGTTGGCCCTGGGACATTCATCGAGCCGCCCTTTGACCCGGACTATGGGTACAATGTAATTATTGGCAAAAACTGCTTCGCCAACTTTGGGTAACCCCCCTCCCCTCTTTGTTATGGCAAGTGGAAATATGTCGACTCACATGCGGGTAGCTTGAAAATTCTCGACACTAGTTTGGTCATTATTGGGGATCGCGTCCAGTTTGGACCCAACGTTGGCATCTACACCGCAGGCCACGAGACGAGCGTGCTTTCGCGAATCAAGTTTGTCGAGTTTGGTCACCCCATTAGAATCGAAGATGACTGCTGGATTGGTGGCAATGTAACGATCCTCCCAGGCGTGACTATTGGCCGTGGTACTACCGTTGGTGCTGGTGCGGTGGTGACCAAGAGCATCCCCCCATACTCTATTGCGCTGGGCGCCCCGGCCAAGGTTGTGAAGAAGATTCAGACTGTTGAAGAGGAGCTTGCGGACCCAAACAACATCTATAGAAACATGCCTGATCGGGAATAGGGCATGGGGCTGATGTTCGACATGATGTGATCCCGAGGCTGAGCGTCTGATAGGAATTCATTTGGGGTGAGATGGATTGAAGTGCAAAGCGTTTGCTTATTCAGTGTATGACTTACAGCCGTCGCAAGCCGCGCTTGATTGTCCTAGGTTAGAGATGAGCCAGCGCATGCCCATCTATCAAAGAAGAATAATTACAATGGTCTGGCACGGGTTGGAAACCTTGCCGCACCCCGCTGAGCCAAGTAATGCACATTAGCGCCGACGTCGAACAAGTCTAACCACCTTTTAATGTCCCCAGAGCCTTAGCGACTGGCCTTTCGACACGGTGTTTACGTCTCCGCACTGGCTCTGGCTATGGTGGCACATTAGAGCCAAAAGTCCCAAAGTGCAAATGCTAAAGTCCTTGTGTGTACTTTGGCATATATACCTCAATATTCCCCTACTCCAAAGGAAAAAGGCATCAAGGTTATTTCCATTGGGCTGCGTGAGGCTATTGGATATATATATTGGATTTAAAAGGCTATTGGGTATTATAGCCTAACTGCTAACTTTGCTGTGTGAAGCTTATATTGTGCTGGCTGGGGCCACGATTTGGATTCCTCTGTGGGTTGAAGAACTGGACCTCTAGGACATCAAATAATAATACAAATGGGTAAATGTGCAGTAAATTTTGTCTTCAACCACCTGTCCATCCTCACAAACAAATGTCCCTCAACATTGCATAGAACACTTTCAATTTCATTGCGCTCTGACCTCAGAAACACTTATCTTGGAGCGGTGATGTGTTTTATAGAGGCTGATATTGATACGTCTGCCTCAACTGAACAGGGCAGTCACGGCGGTCACACTTTGGGCTGTGCAATTTATCCTAGTCTTCAATCACAACTTGATGTTTATCACTTATTATCGACCACACTTCAAAATAAATTAGTCAGACTCTCGAATAAATTCTCTCTTTGTGCCCTAATCTCACGTCATTTTCAGTCCAAGATTTAGCGTAACTAATTTGCTAACGTGAAGATGAAAATTAAAGAATTATATTGTTGTAATCGTCCTTCCGTTCATGTTTGCCCCCCCCCCCCCCTACAGCCAATAGAACAGCGACAGCGAATATAAACTTCATGTTGATACTTAGCAGTACTCGCAGGCAGTAGGAGGACAGTGCCCGTGATTGCATGAGTAGCTGCACAGACCCTTGTAGCTGTCATCCTCACCTGCGATGGGACAACCTTGTCGTCCGTTAGTCGCAGGAGGAGATTTTGCAGACCCATATTCAGTGCACTTGCAAGGACCAAGAGGACAGTAGCCATACTGGCATGTGAACTCGCAAAGGCCAATGTAGTTGCCGGACTGACCATCGGCAACAGTTCCAGCGGTGCAGACCTCTGATGGCGTGGTTAATTGGGCCGTGACAGGAAAAGCGAAGCGGGGAGGGAAAACTTACGGCCAGATGTAGATGTCACAGCGGGAGGAGCATTTGTCGTCGTTGCGGATTGGCTGGCTGGCTGAGTAGGTGAGGAGGGGTTGGTGCCCAGCGAAGGAGTGGCCTGGCATGTTGTGACGTGCAGTCCAACAGTCAGAGAAGCAAGACCATCGCTTTGGAGAGGCTCGGAAGAGCCGGCAGGGACGGTACCGACGTAGGCGTTGAAGTTGTACAGGCCGCAAGGGCAGACATTGCTGATGTCCATGAGAGACGTGTCGGAGAAGACGTTTCTGCCGTTGCGCGATAGGGAAAACTTCTGCTGGCCAAGGCCGGCAGGAACTGTGAAGATGCTGGCTCCGGCAGGCAGGTCCTTGGTCACCGTGTTGGAGCCCGAGGAAGCGGTAACTTTGCCCGCGGACTTGAGGAGGCTCACGACATAGACGGCATCATCCATAGTCTCCCAACCGTTGGGGCGGCCCTCAAAGTAATTGCCGCTGTCATTGTTGGCAGGTCGGCCAGCCGTGGTATCAGTAGCATCACAATTGAGAGACTTAAGGGTGCGCCGGTACCAGTAAACGATCTGCTCATCTTGGATGTACTTGCTGACGTCGGTGTCCTTGTTCTTGTAGGCGGCAATAAAGGGCTTGGACAGGTCGAGCCAACCGTCATGTGGCATGTCGTTGGTCCACTTGGAGTTTCCGTCGTCATAGTGCTTTGAACTCAATGGCCCAATGTAATGGGACTCGCCATAGTCGTTCCAGGTGATGATTTCGACCATGGGGAATCCTCCTTGTAGCACCTCATTCCAGCGATCAAAAATGAGGGAGCCTCCCGGGAAGACCCAGTTCTAGCGTTGGTTAGCCAAGAACGGCAGTATGGCATTGGCGGGAAGGTTACCTTGGAAAAGCTGACCTCTGGCCCGTAATGCGTGAAGAACCAAGGAGAGATGGCTGCTGATATCAGTTTGGATGCAAATAGATGGCGAGGGGATACTAACGGGCCATGTAGGCCTTGCTGCTTCCAAGCCAGTTCTTGTAGGAAACATCGCCATCAGCCACACTGACACTCTGGCCAGACTTGGGGGCCTTGTTGTTGCCATCGCTTGGCCAGCCCTATGCGTGTGTTAATAAATTCTCGGTGTTGAGTGGTCACGAAATATTGTTCTGAATTGAGAATCCATCTCCCGTGCCAATCCAAATTTCACAACTTACCATCCAGTTAAATGCGCCGTCAATGCCATTCGTTGATGATTGGCCAGGGTGGAAATTAGGAACAAAATAGACATCAGATCCAGCGGCGGACTTCACAGCGTTGGCATCAAGACCATCTCCGGCAAATGACGAAGCAAATGGCCGGCCGTCAATGAGAAGCTGGCCGGGCTTGCTGGCGTAGTCTTTGATCTTTTGACCAACGCCACCAGAGTTGCCGGTGCTCCACCAGTTAAAGTCGAAGGAAATGAAGACCTTCATACCGTTGCGATCGGCTGACTCATAGGCGAATCCGAGCTGCTGGTCACTGTAGCTGTCGGTGCCAATATTGAGAGCAAAAGCATCGATGCCAGCCGCCTTGGCGCGTTTCATGTCATCATCATAATCGGCAGAGCTGGTTCTGTCGCCGACGATGCCAACCTAAACGTTCGTTTCTCCTGAGTATCAATTCGGGCGTGGCTGTCAGGGCTCGCACATACCATGAAATGGCAAAAGACCAGGCGGTCACTGGAACTAGCCCTCTCAGTCAGAGAGTTTGGTTCAATCGCAGCTGCTTGGGAGATTGAAGAAAAAGCCGCTGCTGCGGCAAGGGCTCCGAAGCCCAAGCGGCGACAAAATCCCGACATTGAGACCATGATTACCACACACTGAGACGATGTGCAAACTAACTCGATCGTTGGGGTTTACAATTCTCAAATACTTGCCTCATGTCTTCTACTTATGTATTCCCAAGAAATGATCCCACTCCTACCCCAAGGGAGATTGAGAAATCATGCTCGCGATCGCCGGAAGCTCAGCCACCGCAACTGCCCTGTTCAGTTTTGGCAACCCCCAGTTCAGAGCTCTCGTATTTGTCACTATACGATCCACCAATAAAAGTGTCAAACTAGAAAAGTCGGCCGCTGGGGTAGTTAGGATCCTTTGTATACTATTAAAAGCACCCCTGAAACAAGGAACGAGATCGGTCCGAACCGGAACATTTGGTGTAACGATCCTACGCTACCCCAGGTCAGCTTTTGTTCAATTGAATTGAGAGTGACCTAGTTAGATATAAGTGTCTTACAAACTTACTTGGCTAAATCTTCAAATGAACCTGTCAGTAATTTCTGTCCTATGAAGACCGCTAAATGATTCTTGTGTCTCTTGTCTCCTCGAGTCCGAATTGAGCAATAATACTAAGAGGATCTCGTATCTGAGAATGACCCGCCTTTTTATCAGTTGAATGGTATAAACTAGACCTAAACTGGAAGGCCACCGCATTGGACTTTGCCAATTCAAATCGATTTTGATGTCAGTCTCAATCCCGAGCCCCTTCATTCAAATAGACGAACGCCAAGAGGCGATTTGATCACGGAGGATCCGGTGGCTTCATCAACCTTGTCGATTCCCCACTTATGGAATGTTTATCAGTGGATTGTATCCTTCTCTTCGTATTCCATTGCATGCATGTGATAGAAGGAAGTATTAGATAAAGTACGGTGACTGGTGCGGCCGCGCTTGAGTGGCATATGCAGTCTTCAAGGGCGCCAAACAAAGTTCAAAACACCCAAGCCCATAGGACAAGAAGAGACGAATTTACAGAGGTTGGGCGACCTACAAAGCCATACCGATGCCTTGATATTCTATGATAGGTCTATAAGCTCGAAAATGCCTGTGTTGGTAAAGGCAACGAGCTCTGGCCGACAGATCCAAGGCATATTACTACGGGTCTTAATGGATACACAATCCGATGACGCAGCATGCTATAGCCAATGATTATTAAAAAAAGAATTCAATAAATAAGAAGAAGAAAGAAAGAAAGTAAGCGCTGTCTATCTAATAGTACGAACACGAAATGTAAGCACAGCCCAGTCTTCTGGCTTCTGATCGCCTCTCTGTCCGCCCAATACCGGCTCCTCTCGACCAGCGGAACCGCCCAATCTCGGCAACGCCAGAGTTGAAAATGATGTCGGTTGAGCTGTGAGGAAGACCTTTAAAACATCCTCGCACTCGTCCTGTCCGTCCTCCAAACAAAACCCCAGTCTTTGCTTCCACGTTCCCGTGGCTTCTTGCTGCTCGCCACCCCCCGGCTGCAGAAAAACTTCACGGGTCGTTCCGAGGGCATTTTCAATCTCCCAGTGTGAGCCCATGGAATAGACGTACAAATGAAGCTTCGGGTTGTTTTCGGTCGCCCTGTTATTGACGCGCAGACTGAACTTGTCAGTTGTAGCTGCCTTGATGACACAATTGGGATGGAAACAAGTGCCATAAATGTCTCCTGTCTGCAGGCATCCAGGTTTAAATGCAGTGATCTGTTTGCGAGTATTTTTGATCATTTCAACAGTAAAAAGGCTCCTAAACTGCACCGCGTCTTCGTCAGCTGCCGGGTTGAATAGACAGCGAACAAGCCTGAAAGATGCAAGATGCTGTATCTGATTCAGTATTTGCTGTCTTGCAATCTCTGGGTCTTTGACAACTGCAAGGTGGGAAATGAATTGATCATTTTCATCTCGAATCTCGTATTTGTCATCATTTTGCTGGACGATAGTAAAGGATGAAGATGCACCACCTTTCTTGTACTCTTCAAGTGACGTTTTTTGTTGCATTGCCACTTCCCAGTCCTTCATCTTGTCCTCTGGGACTTTGAGTCGTACGGGAAACTGGAGGAGGGATGAGCGTGTCATTGCAGTCGCAAGCCAACCGGTCTGGACGCTGACGGCATCACCCTTGATCAACCTCAGATCTGATGTGACCCCACGCAATTTGGCTATCTCAGCAACAACCTCGGTAGAGGTTTTGCAGGCTATCGGATACAAAGTGAACCGGTCATTCTCAGAAACCCCGTGTGCCTTGCCCGCATGGAGCCGAAGCACTGGCTCATCACCGTCAACAACCTTGACAACGGGTATATCACCCGAATAGCCAATACTGCGACATCCAAAGAATAGTTGCTTCTCATTTCCAATCAAAATTGGGCTTTGTGTTTTCGCCTTGCGACGCCGGTAATCTTGGACCTTGACCGCAATTGTGTCGTACAATTCGCGCATGTTGCCACCCACACCACCCATTGTGTCAAATGCATCAAGTAGGAAGAATGACAATGCCCCATGTCGCGGGCCTTCCTTTGAGCCGCCGAATTTGACTTCGTAGGCTAGTTCTGTAGCGTCGCCAGAGGCAAGAATGGCGTAGTCCTTTGGGTTGAGCAACCAATTTTCAAGAAACGAAGCCTGTCGCGAACTATGTACTGGGGTTTCATTTGACTCTGCACCCTCTTTAGGGGCCTGCTTGGATTTGGAGGGGTACTTTTGGGCAATTTCAGGACGATAGGGGATATAACGGATAGCCTCATCATTCCGTAGCGTGCTTCCGGAGAAGCAACAGTCGAGCGAGACCGTCACTCCTAGGCCCTTATCCACCATTTCCCCCATTTTATCAATCAGCTCTCTGCTGTGGAGATACCGAATATCAGACGCAGTCGGCCCCTCGAGGACAACCAGGGCCAAAGTCTCCCGTTCCGAGTCCAAGGAACCACCTGATGCAGGTTCAAGCGTGCCATGTCCCGAGTAATGGATATAGACATGGTCATTTTTCTCGGCCTTTTGGATAACCCTATCAAGACAGGAGGAAATGTTGTCGTACGTAGGCCATTGTTCCTTTGGCTCAGCGGGCTCAAAGGAGTATCCGCCGAGGCCCAGCGACGCTGTGAGCCGGTCGATGTGAACACCGGGAACAGTTTGCGTTAATTTATTGAAAATTTCATCGACATCATGAACGCACCCTCTGAGAGGAGGCGAGAGCTCGGGGTTGTAAGCGTTGATGCCAATCAGGATAGCGTAGTGGCGGGGTCGCGCCACCATAGTTGCAACACACGCTGCAGCGCCGATTAAAAAGAGTTTAACAAACTTTGGAGAGAGGAGTGCCCATTCCCACGAATACAACTACAGCGAAAAGAAGCAACAATCTCAGGAGACGCTGACGTCAAATGCTCGCTCCAGGCAGAATGAGGCAATTGTCTTCCCCGCACCACGTCAGAAAGCCAGCGAACCAAAATCGAGCCTTGCTTATGTAGCAAAGTGCTGAGTGCTGAGTGCTGTACAATTGGGCTACACAGCCCTCGGTAAGGAACCCGGTCAACATGGAATCCACTTTATTCGGCGATGGTTCAATCCACCCACATGGCCATAACAGGAGACAATTTGTTGAGCAACGAATCAATACGATAACGTCATATATTTTCCCTCTCAGCCAACAGAACAAGGCCAATTGGCAAATCCCAGTGTTCCTCACTAATATTTCTGCAACTCTCCAGCCCCAAAGGTTTCACCAGGTCTCGCGGGCGCTTTGGTCTCAACATCACACACCTCAAACTGATATGGTGATCCTACTATCACTCTTTGAATTAGGTACGGGCCTTCCAAGCCGAAGCTGCTCCGGATGTACACCTGATTCCCAACTTTGAACCCGGGCTTCTTCAGGGCTAATCGTCAGTCTGTTACGCATTCTCCCGTTCTTGTTCAGAGCTTACTTTTTGAGTCGTCTTTCCGTTGCCCATTTCAATAGAATGATGGAGTAAGAGAAATAGTTTAATTCGCGTCGAGATTTTAAACAGTACTCGTAAGCATACATGTAATCAGAGCTAATCAAGTTGCTTCAGATTGAATTGCCTTTTAAGACTAAACCTGTATCGTTTTATATTAATTATTTCAGCCTCATAACAGTGGAAGAGTCCGGAATAAAACGTCGGTGTGGTTTACATTTCACAGCCCTATTATCGGGTTATACGTTCAAATCACTCTCGCCGCTTTGAAGACGAAACTAACTAAGCCTTAGCCTCAGATAATGTATAAAATATGCACCCATCTGTATTCGCTATTCATCAGGTGATCCTTGTTTTTAATGAAGGGACAGCTTCTCTATTGTCAGTGGCTGCTTGGTCTAAGCATGTTGGCTGTTGATGAATTGGCAGTCCACCAATAAAATATCGCAGGCCAACAAACCCTGCGGCATCAAATTACCATGCTACATTGCAAATGCAATTTGATTGGAATCGCACAGAATTCCTTTCCAGTCCAGAAAGGTCAACCTCACACACGCACAACTGTACCAAATGCCATTTATTGCCACATGTAAGAAGATCAAGCCCAATAGTAGCTCGCTATAACAATAATACTGCGCTAGCGTCAGGGGGGGTCCTCAAGTCTCGTTGATCAGCTGCCAATGAGGTTTGACGCTGCGTCATGTCTCTTTTAGTATAGTGCAGCTTTATCTAAGCTGCAATTGGCTGGTTGTGTAATACTTGTCTCGCTCAAATGGTTAAATGAGCCGATGATGAGGCTCGGAGAGAATATGCAGGTGAGATAGCGGGTTGATGAGAGCTTGGCGAACCCGCACTGTCAACTGGTCTCAGTACTCTTAATTCTCCTCATCCTACCAGATCACACAAGAGAAACCCCAATCACTATTGCTTCTAAATACTGAAATCTAGCATGAAAACTGCTCCCACTCGAGAGGGTCCTAAATAGCATTCAGCAACGGAAGTTGATGAAAGAAGCTAACCAGCTCGCCAATCAACGGAACTGGCCACTGGCTAGATTTCGGAGACTAAAACAGCGTCAGCCACATTACTTGCCCAAGTAAATAGATCTAAATGAGTGCGTTGAGAGACTTTAGAAGTTCAGAGAATCACTTCATATCGTTCAACAGCCAGCCTTTTTAAATTAAAACTCGTTGTGCTTGAAACTTTTCAGAATCTCATTTTTGGATCCTGTGCTCCATCTTCCTCTGTCAAACTATG
Organism: Calonectria henricotiae; assembly: GCA_020623695.1. Lineage (NCBI taxonomy): Eukaryota > Fungi > Ascomycota > Sordariomycetes > Hypocreales > Nectriaceae > Calonectria > Calonectria henricotiae. The sequence goes on along the minus strand of JAHVYB010000073.1, from coordinate 190,474 downwards.
CAATGAATCTATTCTAGGATACAATACAGAATAGGATTCCCTAGAAGCACCACATTAAGCCATATTCAGCACAGGTCGACCGCAGCTCTAGCGCCTAGTGATATTCCGGAAGCTTTTTCTTCTTTTGCGCATAATCGACCAGGAGGATTTCATCTAGAGACTTCATCTGGCTCTTACGGTGAGGTTTCAAAGCGAGGCGTCACTACAACTTGTCTATTTTCTTAATTTCACCAACCCTGAACAATTAAATAAATATTCTCACAAAACTATGTTTTTCAGATGACTTGCACATTTCCATGGCGCAACCTGGCCTGAATGGCAGTGGACTTCAAGGATATGGTGAGTAAATCGGCCTCATTTGACATAAAATTCATAATTTCACCGTGGTTAAAGATTTCCGAGAGCTAGCAAGCAGCACACGCACCTCCACAACTGTGCCACAAATCCACGTCGTCATCATTAAACCACTCATGTCAGACCCTGGGCAATGCATTTCACAATCCACCAATCCACTGAGTGATTAATGGAATCACACCATGGAATTGCCTCCGCCACCGCCCTTCCACATCCTAAGGCAGATTTGCCTCCTGGCAATTATTCACTAATACTTTTGCAAATCGCTAGCTTTAAATGATTCGCCAGGCTTCGCTGATGCAGAGCTACCGATGTGACACAGCGTAAATTTTGACCCCAAAACCCGTTCAATCTGGAATGGGCCTTCACCAGAGTGTTTGATAATCACCTGTTGGCCGACTTTGAAGGCAGGTGGCGGTGAACTTTTCACGTGGACGCGGCCATCATCTTCCGATTCGGAGTCGTTGGCGACTTGTGGCTGTTGGCGACTGTTTCAACCACGTTAGTACAGTACATGATGGGCTTTTACGGTAGAACTTGCCGCTCGGAGTCTGTCATTTTGTTTGGTTGAGAGAGTTGGCTGTGTCGGCAGTACATGCAACGCAAATGGGATTGAAGGGGTGTATTTATGTCCCGACCTTGAAGGTCTTGTTTACAAGAGTTGTCAGTCGCAATATAACTCATCCTACCCCTCACTGCTCGCTGCCTCGTTGCCACGTTGCCTCTCCGCCTTGCCTTCGGATAGGTGGGTGGCAAGGGAAGACAAGGTACAAGTTACAATACTTACCTATGCATGCATTAGTGCTTATTGGAGACCATGAATGAACCCTACACAATTCATAGGATTTCCCCCCCCATTTCGTGGCGTCGGTAGCTCGGCCTAAATGACGATAAGCGCGTTCATGGAGGCCTGCCACGGGCGGTGTAAAATATCTCAGAGCCCAAACAACCCAAATTTTCGGTTCGCAACTCATATCCAAAGGCTTGCACCATTACGGCTGAAACGACCTTCGAACTCTGTTTCCGAATCTAGGTCTGCATGTCTCAGCTTCATAACCGGAGCCATCATGAATCGAATCAAATCTTCCCTGACTAGCTTGAAGTCCTGGCCCATCTCCTCATCGCCAACTATTGTGGTCGAACCCGACCTGGAACTTGGAAATACCCATGTCCCAAAACCAGAGCCACAGTCGAGTACGGAATCCGACCAAGAGCCTGTAGTTGCCGATGCCCCAAGAATACAGCCAAAAAGTACATTCTCCAGTATGCAACCATTTAGCTCACTAATTCACACCATCCAGTTGAGGACTACCCACCGGGCTATCCACAGTATTCCGCACTTATTTCCTCTCATGATTTGTTATTCTCATTTCGGTCCTATCGACGGTTAAGGGCGAGATTATTGTTGAAAAAGCAAGATGAGCTCAGTCTTCTGGAAGAACAACTCGATGCCATAGACGATAAAGAGGAGAGACCTTTCCGACTAGGATCATCCCGATCAGACGATAATGTGACCCGTTCCAAAGTCCTTGCTCAAATTCAATCGAAGCTCGCCGAATATGGTACGCCGACCCCGCATCTATCCAAGCAGCCTCAAACTAACGCACAGCAGATACATTAATGGACCAATGTCGTCAGGTAATGAATTACAACCGCGCAAGTCCGCAAATGGTACAGAGTCTCCATAACTGGTTAGAAGGAAGCGGTGGCATAATTGATGAAGAGATGGAATATCTCAAAAAGGACAAAGACCTAATCACTCCTGCACCCACCAGTGATCCCGCGATGCTGCGCCTCGAGGAATGGGTTGAACAGGCCCTTGCCCGCTATTATAAAGGGTTTCGAGAGGTGTGCTTTCACGAGTCAACTGGCTATCAATGGGCTTACGAGAATACTAGAGACCAGGATTTGAGACCTCGTCCAACCCAGACGTTTACATATATTCAGGAACACTAATCAAAACTCTCGCAACAGTTTTGATGCTTGTACTGATAATATTGCTTCTTCTTCTTCCTATAGTTATATGCATGGTCGTGGAGAATATGTCCGCGCGAATTTCCATCATCGTTGTCGCTACAGCATGCTTTTTGGCCGTGTTAGCACGCCTGACAAAGTCAAGAATGATTGAGTTGATATTAGCGGGCGCAACGTAAGTCTTCTTCTAATTGCAAAATGGCCGCGCTGACCAAATTCAAATCTAGTTTTGCGACAGTTTTGAATGTATTTGTATCCAATTCATAGAATGGTTGGTATTATGACACAATGAATGGTTTTCATGACAACATGGATAATGAGCCACACTTGTCTTTTTCAACGCACTCTAATAACGCTACGCTTAAGATATGGTCTGCACCAACCATTTCTTATAGATAGAAGGGTGTAATAGGTCATCAAGTACACAAAATTAGCGCAATGAGCCATCGAACTGGTACTCAACATGCTATACTAACAGTGTATACCGTTTTCTCAAAGAAAATCAGTATTTTCCGTCTTACTTGAACTCTATACTCAATATCTATATTGAAACTTCTTCAAACCGGATGCGGTCAACACTCTTCATAAGAATTAACGAATCACTGTGATGTGCTGGCCTCAATAAGGCTAAAGCAATAGCTAGTGTCACAGCCATCCGTAGATATTGTCCACTATCCAATCAAGGTAAAAGGATATATATTAATCAAAGCTGCCTATAGCTCTAATCAACTAGCTATATAAGGCACCAAGGCTTTGTCTTGGCCTATAATATATCTCTCTTCTCCGGGTATATATAGTTACCTTACTATAACCCCCCTAAGCTCTGCTGAACCTCTCTACTGAACTCTTAGAGAGTTATTTGCCCCTATTAGCCTAAGCTAAGCTAGGTAATTAAACCGGGATTCGAACTTATGATTATTTATTAGGCTTTAATTAAATACAGTAGGCTAGCCTTAATAAGGCTAAAGTGATAGCTAGTGCTATAGCTATTAGTAGATGTTGTCCACTATCTAACTGAGGCAAAAGGATATATATTAATTAAAGCTGCATATAGCTTTAATTAACTAGCTATATAAGACACTGAGGCAAAGCCTTGGTCTATCACAATCATGTTAATTCATGCCGCCCTGGGAGTAGGTCACACACCAGCTGCACCGTAACTTGCTGTACTACACACTACACCCACAACGGATAACCAGCGGACAAACAAAGGCAGCAATAAAGCGACGCCCATTTCATTCACTGGGCATTCACTGGACTCCTTCTTTTTCACTTCCCCTTTCCTTCACCACCATCACTCCCTTCATCGACTGTCCAAGCTACTCGTCAGCCATCATCAAAATCTGTCCTTCAGAACAACCCACGCCTTCCTCTTGCAAATCTGCCACTATGGGCCGTTGGGGACACCGTAAACCCAGCTGCCCCTTCCTCGAGACTCTGTGTGTAACTAATCATGTTTTGCTCAAGGCCTTTTTGAGGCCGACCAGGATCTTGATATTGCCGTCCAGCTGAACGATACCTTCAAGCACCCCCCGCTCAAGCTGAGCCACATGATTGACCAAACCGACATGGCTCCAGGCCAGGGACGTTATGAATTTTGGCTTACCGACGAATACCAGGCCGAGCTCGCTGAACTTGTCCCTCTGCGTGTCCAACTGGATTCGGGCCTTGGGGACCGACTCTTTGAGACGTATCGTGCCCGAGAGAACGAGTTCCAGGGCAAGTACCGCGTCATCATTGCTGGCACTCTCATGGTGCGAGCCGGTTCCAGAATCAAGCCCGACGACTCCCAGCATCTCCGCGATCTTGTCCCGCAAACCAACTGCAGCCGTGTCTACACCCTTCCCTTGTCTGACGATGGCTTTCGTGCCGCTGGAAGAGCCCAATTCCTTGCTGCCTTGGACAACTACGTTGACGGCACCCCTCGCGACTATCAGGAGCCCAGCTGCTTTACCTGCGGAAAGGTCAAAGCTGATCTCGGGTTCGTGCCTATGAAGCGTGGCCACTGAGAAGTTGGGGGGTTCTGACATTTGGAAGCACGCTCTGGGATCACATGGCGTCAGGACCGTTAGACAGAATGCTGCAAAATATTGGGCATTATACGAGAATAGAAGCTATTGGATGCAAACAGCCCGTTTAAATACACCCTATCTCGTTCATCACCTCCCAAATAAAAAAGCACGCAGTATGTTTCGGGGTTCTTGGTGGACAATAATCCAACCCAGCTTTGTATCGAACCGCGTGTTGTCGAATATATATGTGACCACAACTTCAGTGCACACTTCCAAAGGGCCACTCCAAATGGCCTTAGGTGTTCATTTTACACTTGTCTCAGTCTACTTGCATGTATGTTCTCACATCTTGGCCGAAGAACGCAGGTGCATCCTCACCCACGGAAAGTAATGGAACTACTCAGGTCTTAGAAAACGCCGATCTTTTTCTCACCAGCCACCGGAAAATATGACACGGGCTGCAGCGGCGCATGGCGACAAATTGACAGCATTGGATGTGCAACCAAGCAGCGCGATGTGGGGGGAGTAATCCAGTCGAAGTGCTGGTGTCATATTTCCAGGACAAGGCCCCACTGTCTAGCTGATTCCACGATAATACCTGTTTCTCGTGAGGCAAATTCCGGGTCGGTCATGGACGGTGAGGGCAGCAGGAGCATTGTTCTTGCACCTGACCTGTACTGGGGGAGTACAAGGCAAAAGACAAGAGTCAATCAAACCACGAGCTTGGATAAAGCTGGATTCACAATCCAATCTTACTATTCAGCTAACCAGACAACAGGATGGCACAGGCTGCGAATGTCTCGGCTGTTCTTTTGCTTCATGGACGCACGGTGTGGAGACGGGAATTAAAAGCCAATCATCAAACAGCAACTAGTTCCCGTCGTTACCGTCTTGAAATGCATCCCGTGTCCGAGCTGTAGATCAGCGGGACAGGCAACTGCTTATAAACTGTTGCTCTCTTGAAGATTGAGCCGAGATTTCTCTCACCTCGTAGCGACCACCATTTGCCGCACCTCCACGAACTAAACTACAACACGTGCCTTGTCACTATGGCGACACAAAACTATGGCCAGCTTTCCAATCTCCGCCCTTTGACTACATTCATCACCGGTCATAATGCTGCTGGCCAAGCAATTGTCCAATCAGAAGCGCAGAATGTTTGGAAACCTCTCCCAGACAATTCCATGGCATTCTCCGTGCCGTATACAACATCCGAATTCCCCGTTGACATGAACAACAACAAGGACGTCGTAAAAAATAAAGAGGTGCTTGAATCTGATCACTTGGGTTTGGTCAATCCCAATGGCACCGTCTGCCGCATCGTGGACTTTGCTCCAGGCGAGCTCCAGAAGGTGCTCATGCACAGAACGCAGAGTCTAGACTATGGAGTGGTGCTGGAAGGAGAGGTTGAGATGATCCTAGACAGTGGCGAAAGGAGGACAGTTCGCAAAGGCGACGTGGTTGTTCAGCGAGGCACCGAGCACGCCTGGAGAAACCCAAGCGACACGGACTGGGTGAGGATGTTGTTTGTTTTGACCGATTCGAAACCAATTGCGATTGATGGAAAGGTCCTGAAGGAAGACCTTGGTTCTGACAGCGGAATCCCCCCCAGCGGTAACTAGTACCGTGGATATTCTCTTGACTTTTATCCTGCCCATTTCGCACGATTATTATTTCTTAATTCATACCACAGTGCACCCATCAAGACAAATACACAAGTATTTAAGATGTTCCTTTGAGTGAGGATATTGGTGCGTACCAGATACTAACTTGGGCGAATTTTGATCCATCCTCTACCATAATAGTCACCCTGCTCCATCGAGAGTTCACATCAGTTCATTTTATACCAATTATATGCGTGTTATGAGGATTCTATAACAAGTGGATATCAATAGTTTGACAAACTATTGAATCCAATAGTGTTGCTCCCACGACCATTTAAATGGACGCTACATCATGCAGGTGACACCTGAAGAGTATGCCATCATCACGATCACACCACCTGGCTTTAGCCTGTTTCAACCCCCACGCATGGCCCTCGAGCTTGTGCAGACCTGGTGACAACTACAATATGGTGGCTGGTCAATAACCGATATACTCCCGTAATTGGCTACCTTGACGAACAAGCGCCATGTTGCTTCGAATACGCATGTCTTCAAGGATGGACCACGCTTATTCATTGAGGTAATTGTGAATTTTGATCTAAGCATGAATGAGCTCAAGTACCTCGCTATGCCATCACCTATCCAAATTCACTTGGATCAGAACGCACCATCACTCGTCAAGCCACATGTACTTGAGAGTTATCTCGGATTTCGAGAGTCAATTTGATATGCTTAAAGGGACAACCTGAATGATAAACTTATGTTGGTTAGTAGTCTTACGGGTGACCAGACGATTGATTCTCCAAGTAGCTGGCACGTGGGTGTAAGTGGTTGAGCTGTATCGGATGTTATGGTGTTTGTAGAACAAAGGACGAACGAAGCAACTCCCCCACCTGATATCACCGCGCAGTTCTGTAATGTGGGAAATTTTATTAAAATCTTGGACGTTTTGAAGCTGTCGATGCGCTGTTATGTTAGTCAATCAGAGAACATCTGCACAACATGTTTTGGCTGCTTTGTACCATGTTGCGATCCCTCTACCGCCTGGAATAAATAGAATCAGGGCTATACTGGGCAAATAGACCAAGACAGTTAATGTTCTATAGGAATGCGTTCGGGATGGCCTTGTGTTAGTAGCAGGCACTCGAGATGTTTACGAAATTTCAACGAGAAGGGCTTGTCACTTTCCCCCTTCGGCCACCATACGCTTTGTCAAATGGGTTATTTCACAGTCTAAGGGTGTATATGCTACCTCATTTTAGACAATACTGGAAGGAGACTACTCGTGCAAGATACGGCATTGCCAGCGTGTAGGTATTAGTAAAGAGCCCATTATTAGGTTTTGAACCTACAATTGTTAGGGCTTGAATTGATCAAGGAGGTGGGTGGGGATGGGCCAATATGCTACGTGTAACAAAGCACAAAGCTGGCATCATATAATCACTATCATTTGCTTGTTAATGAGGCTGCGCCTGTTTCTGTTTACTAAAGAACATAATAAGTGACTTTTACAAGTACTGAAGTATTTGTCGTATCCGGTCGGAACCATATTAATCACTAATTTTTTTGGAAGAAATATTTAACCCTTTGAAAATATCTAAGGGTGCCCAGTTCATAGGCATCATTGGTCATTATACGGTGAAAGTGTAGACGAGAATTGAATGGCTGCGAGCTTCAACGATCTTTAGGCAACCCGAGAACTGAAAGACTCAGAATGATGCACGGAAAACAGGCATATTTTTATTATTCCCCCCAAAAAAGGGAGAAAAACAAACCGCCTTGCGAGGAAGCTTGCATCATCGTTGATAGATTGTGCGAAGGGATGTCCTCAAAACCTTGCACGGCAAAGTGTGAGAGTTGGAGGGAGGACCACCGTACCGAAAAGCCTCAAAGGAGGGCCTGATCAGCCGATTCAGGGAGTATGAAGACATCAACACTCCCTTTTACCTGCCAGAGTTTGCTTGGACAGTTCGTGTTTGATGACTTCAAATATTCCGCTCCCGGTAAGACATTTTGCTCAGCCAACCAACATGATTGGAGGTCTTCCAAAACAGGCGCATCTAGGCGTTTGCGGGCTGAGACAGTACAATATCACTCCCTCAATGTACAGTTGGATGCTCCATTTTGACAACACAGTCGACGTATCGTATTGTACCTTGTGTCTTGGACGCCAGAGTTTAGCAGGCCGAATGGCTTGATCAGTTGGGCACTTTAATTCAGCTCGCCCTTAGGATGGTCGTCGGGAGTTAAAGATGAAGCCAACTCCCAGTCCGACCAAGCCATATGCACACCGCCAGTGACTCTCTTACCAAAGCGATCATCATGCCCGAGTTCAGGGGACGAGCGTATCAGATATTTCTGAGCACAGCTCTCTCGCTGATTTGCATCATTTGTTACATTCTCTTAATCCTTCTTTACCTGAAACCAGAGGTCTATCATCTTGGCTCTTTAGTCAATCCCGACAAAAGTTCAATTAAGCCGACCGTGGCGGTCGGTCTTCTCGCTGCTGTCCTGGCAGCTTCAACATTGGCTCTGGTAAGCCGATGTGTTGAGCAGTCGCTCTGGATTAACCTCAACACAGAACGCGATGAAGGAATCCCACCCTCAGCTCTCTCAGTCGGTGAAGTCCGACGACTAGCACAGTGGAGCTCGTCCCCCTTGCATCGGCTACTCTACTTTTTTGGAGGCATTACGGGTGAAGACAGAAGATCATGGCTTCTTCGAGTCGCCGGTCCACTCTTGGTTGCGACCGCAACCGTAGGCCCGGTGCTTCTTGCGGGCATCTCAGTGTCCGAGCTTCGAACTGTGACGGTGGAACAATTGCCACGCACTGCCGACCCTTGGCTTTCTCGTCTAGATGCCGGAAATAGAGCCTATCGAGGAGGAAACTCATTTGATACACCAACGTTCGTCGCTGCGCTAGCCGCCATGAGAGATTTGACCGCACCCGTTGCCCCTCTGTGCGGTGACGTTGACAACAGAACATCATGTTCTGTCTCAGCGCGCTCGGTTGCTATTCAAGCAAATTGCCAAGCAGCTTCCGGAGCAAATCCAGACGGCTTCGGTACCATTTCTGGCCAAAAAAACGATACAGCACAGTTTTGCAGAGGCCTGGGAACTTCGCGCAAACTATGCGTAGAGCTGGTCTCCAGTTCTCCCGCAACATACGCCAGCTTTACCAGCGGCCCACCCCCATGCCAGGGTGATAGTGATGATGACTGCCCAGGGGATGGAAGAGACGGCTCTTGGGGCGTCATATTTGGAGCTTGGGTCAATGGTATCGACACAACAGTTGACTCCAAAAATCGAATCAATACGGTTGACTGTATTTTGACCTACGGCAATGTTACCATTGTTCAAAATGGTACCTCGCCTCCATACATCAAACGCTCTACCTTTGCCCAATCCAGATCCAAGAGTCCTTACAAGTATGGCTACACCGAGCTCAACATTTCCCAACTGAACCGAATTTACACCGAGTTGAAGAACTCACCTTACGACTGGGAACTTGCCGCAGTGGGCACGGGTAGTAACACAGCTTACAGCACTCCGATGGGGTTTTTACTGCTTGGCGAAGACGCAAATCATGATGCAAAAGCAGTTGCTCGTCAGATCGAGGCCAATTTTGACATGGCAACCCTGCACTCTTTCGCCAGGGGCCCCAACTCATCTGATCTCGTCTTCAGGCGGGAACATGTGTCCCCTGTGTATGAGTACCAGCCAAAGGTGCTTTTAATTCTGCTTGTTCCCTTTATCGCAACGGTTCTGGGCTCCTGGGCTCGGTGGAGGATAGCAGATGAGGCAATTACAGTCGGATACGATCCCATTGGCATTGCGCGCCTGGGTCCTGTTACAGGGATGACTGCAGGGCCAGCTCCAGAAGATAAAGAAGCGCGGAATACAGAAGACGCACTGAAGGTTTGGAGGTGGAGAAGGACTTTCATCAACTCGGACCAGTCAATCAGAACTGTATCAGGCTTGCAAGTTGGTTCTAGTACAATGGAGCCATTCATGTCGGAGCAGCCGCCCTCATATCAAGTACACAGCAGAGCGTAGAGAGGCAGGTTCTGTATTTTTGTTTTTCTAAGTACATAATTTGATGCAACTTCTTCATCATATAATACTATTCGTCTTACAGAAGTCTCCATTGTGGAGTGATTGCGTTGGAATTATGGCGGCAATCAATTTCCCGATGAAGAGCGAGATCAATTCATTCCGCGATCTAGGCACTTTGAAGGCTATTCACTCATACCTAGTCCAGCCTACCGTTTGCTGAATGAGTTGGGCAAACTGGTAAAGCCGCCCAAAAGTCTCAACAAAAAAAGGTTAAACCCCTTCAATCTGTGTAAGTGCTCACATGCATTCCCTGTCTTCCCACGTGTCCCTGCAAAGCAGACACAGGGAAAATTAGTTCAATCTAAATTGCAATGTAACATTCATGACAATCACTCTCGCGATATGTCCCACCGAGAAGTCGCGGCGACTAGGCCAGAACAAGCAATTGGTGAGGACGAAATGCCGTCTTCGGTGGCCGCGATGGCCGACATGGCCGCAGTAGCATTTGCATGGCTCCGACACCGCCGTGCTCCTTAATTGACGTCGTGGCGGCTCCACGCTCGCATCATTTGGTGGCCAATTCCCTTAGCGCACAGAGTAGGGCTCGGGATGTGGGATGTGGGATGTGGGTAACTTGACCAACAAGCGGCGTTTTGACATCAACATTAACTAATTAGTTAATGAAGACCGTATGGGCAGGACATTTGGCCGCAGCTATTCTCCCTTTGCGCAAAGTATATGTGATATGGAACATCCAGTGACGTACAAGGCTTTTCGAGGACGGCGTAAATCACCCGTCCATACTCAGTTTTGATCTAAACGCCGCATTTTCGCGGCCACTCCACTTGGTTGCGCGTCCTTTTCAACTGGGAGCGTCCCTCGGCCAGACGCGTAATCTTGTGGTTCACGGCTCCCTAGTTTGAGTTTCAGCAACCGTTTCATTCCCGAGCCCGCTATTATACACTTCCCATGCCACATTGCGTTTGATCCACGTGAATGATAAATACAAGCTCGAATCGCGGCTTCTTGGCGCGATGCTATTCGGGGGTCACTTACACTCTTGTTGTTCCTTAGTTCACCATGAAGGCTCAAAGATCGTTCATTTTTATTTCAGCGCTGTCTTGTGCTGCTGGCAGCCTTGCAGCGTCCAACTCATCTTCCACCTTGGCAATTCTAGATGACGGCTACGGTACTTGACAAGTCGACATACATCCTCTTTGAAAATGTGCCATCTAACAGTAAATAGTTCAGCTTAGCGGAGCCGCAAACGATGCCTACGAAAAGGCCAAGGAATTTGTGGCGACTTTAAATAATACGGAAAAGATTTCCATTATTACTGGTGGAAGTCTCACCGGCAATCATACATGGACCGCATTAAACACCAGGGATGGTGTTTCCGGCATCAACTACCAGTTTTATGTTTCAGGTTTCACCATGGCCAACGCATTGTCCATGTCCTGGAATCGCGACCTGATACAACAGCAGTTTAAGGCGGTTGGCGATGAATTTTATGGGATGGGATACAACCTGATCGACGGTCCCGAACCTGGCCCCTTGGGTCGTGTGCCCTACGGTGGACGAACACCCGAGACATTCTCCGCCGACCCCTATCTTTCTGGAATTGCCATGGGCAAGGCAATCACCGGAATGAACTCTGCAGGTGTCATTGCCGGAGGACGGCATTTCCTCCTCAACGAGCAGGAGACGAACCGATCCTCGGGAACCTCTGCCTCCACTACCGATGTTTACTCTTCCAACGCAGATGACAAAACGGTCCACGAGTTGTATGCATGGCCTTTTGCAGATGGTGTCAAGGCCGGCATGATGGCAGTCATGTGCGCCATGACGCGTGTCAACAGCACCCTCTCGTGCGAGAACAGCAACCTCCTCAGTAGTGTCCTGAAGAAGTCAATGGGCTTCGCCGGAATGGTGTTCCCCGATGTCAACTCGCAGTCGACGTCATATGGCTCCGCCAATGCAGGTCTCGATTTCGGCTCTAGCTCCCTCTGGTCCGAGACTGTTTTGGACAAGGGCATTTCCAACGGCAGCTTTACCCAGGAGCGCCTCGACGACATGGCCATTCGCAACGTCATTGGCTACTACTACGTGGGTCTTGACGACGGCAAGCAGCCTTCCAAGGCCGACTCCACTGAATACCGCAATGTTCGCGGAGACCACAACAAGCTCATCCGCAAGGTTGCTCGTGAATCAATTGTTTTGCTCAAGAACTCCCACCAGAGCGGCCTCGGTCTGCCCCTCAACAAGCCCCGTACCATGTCGCTTTTCGGTGCCCACGCAGGTCCTTGCATGGCCGGACCCAACCAAGCATTCAGTGTTCAGGGCACCGAGAGCGATGTCTACCAGGGCCACTTGGCAAGTGGTACCGGTTCTGGTCAACTCTCGTTCCCCTACCTCGTCACCCCCTTTCATTCGCTGACCTACCGGGCCATTGAGGATAACAGCATGATCTGGTGGTTGATGAATGATACCTACACGTCCAGCACCGGCGGTAGTTTTGGTGGTGGAATGGGAGGCGGTCCTGGCGGCAGCTCTGGAGACAACAGCACCGCTCCTCCCAGTATGTCAAAGCGTGCTGATAGCATCAGTCTGGGCAGTCTTGGCCAGGGTACTGCAGTCACCCCATCTTTTGCCAACTATGCGGACAACTCTGAAGTCTGTATTGTTTTCTTGAACTCATACTCGGGCGAGGGTGGTGATCGAAGTGCACTCACAGATAGTGACCAAGATGACATGGTTACCACTGTTGCTTCAAGCTGCAACAACACTGTTGTAGTCATCAACACCTCTGGCCCCCGCGTTCTCGATGACTGGATCGAGAATGAAAATGTCACTGCTGTTCTTTACTCTGGCCTTCTCGGCCAGGAGAGTGGGAATGCTATTGCTGACGTTCTCTACGGCGATGTCAACCCCAGCGGCAAGCTGACTCACACCATCGCCAAGAACGTCTCGGACTACCCGGCAGCCATTTGCGAAACTGCGCAGTGCAACTTCACTGAGGGAGTTCACATTGACTACCGCTACTTTGACGCCCAAAATATTTCCGTCCGCTACCCCTTTGGTCACGGCCTTAGCTACACCACCTTCAGCTATGGCGATGTGTCAGTTACTACCAAGGACAAATCTGCCATGTCTTCCAAATATCCTACTGGAAAGGTTGTTCCCGGAGGCCAGGAAGATCTGTGGGATGAGGTCATTACGGTAACGTCTAGCATCGAGAACACTGGTGGCCTCGAGGGAGCGGAGATTGCTCAACTCTACGTCAGCTTTCCCGCCGAAGCCGCACAGCCGAAACGAATCCTGAGGGGGTTTGAAAAGACCACCGTTTCCGCCGGTAAAACCTCAAATATTGAGTTTAGCCTACGAAGACGTGATCTGAGCTACTGGGATACCAAGGCTCAAAAGTGGGCGATTGCCAGCGGCACATACACATTCACCGTCGCATCGAGCTCGCGCGATCTGCATGGCAGCGCCATCTTCACTATCTAAATAGTTATTTTGGACAACCAACGTTGTGCATTGGTGGAATTTGATTTATGACTAGGATGTATGTCTATTATTTGATATCCTAGAGGACCAGTTCTTCAACCCACAGAGGTATCCAAATCGTGGCCCCAGCCAGCACAATGTAAGCTTCACACAGCAAGGTTGTTATTGACTAGGATGTCTATAGATTAGAACATTAAATTCACATAGAGAACAAGCTTGAATGAACATAGATGTACATTTTTCTGCATCTCTTCACCTCCATGAGATAATTCCAGACTGAAAAGAATCAATATATATTCACCCAAGTCGTAAAGAGTAGCTGGGTGTACAGTTATAGAAATGGTCATCAGATCATTAATGGACCTCGCCAGGCCCCCCATCAGGCAGGAATCGCTCAATCCGTCTCTACGTAAAATGCGTCACAATCAAGAGCATGCTGTGTTTCTCTGTAATTTTTTCCTCCACGGCTATCCAGCCATATGTACTTCTTCGCTCCCCTCTGGTGGCTGGTCCAAGGGCCCAGAATTACCAAGGAATCGGAGTAGAGCCTCTGAGTCATCCCACATCCCAGCTTCGAACATTAAATTCGCGTCAAAGACTTCGTCGATAAGTGTCAAAGGGCCCCAATGGTGGTTAAATGGCAAGGCTCCATCTCGTCTCATACTCTCGTTGATCTGGGACGCTGATTTATTCTGTGCCTGCTGTAGAGCATGTTGCATTATCGCAGCTGCCTTTGTTGCAACAACACACTCGTCCATGGCTTCCAGAATCTCGATGGAACGCTCAATATAGCCGGACAGAGACTGCACTTCGTCATCAGCGGGGCCTTGACCAAGATATACTAGAATGATGGAGGTTGCAAAAGAGATGTAGGTAATGTTGTAGTACCTAGTGCTTTGTTAGCCAGACGAGTCTTGGACATGTATCGTGGCATGATTCATATTTGCATGGCATTTTTATGAGACGAGACTCACCATGTACGGAAGAAATCATGCTGCTGAATTACATGATAAATAATATCGATAGTTTGTTTGGCTGATTCTAGGCCCTTTCGAATTCCCTCAGATGCAGACGCCAGCGACTGCTCTCCGGGAGATGAGTTCATCAAAAGCGAACCAAACATTAAAATCCTCAAATTGTGATATCCTGTAATTGTTAATCCACGTTCTGGTTTGGCGATGCTGGGATAATGTTACGAATAGTTAAAACGAGGCGCTGCCTCTTGGCATACTGTGCCTCTTTCACACTTCTGAGAGATGTCTTGTTCGAGTATATTCGGGACGGGCGGATGAGTTCAGGGATATTGTCTACCCAGCGATCAAGATCTTGCTCGAGCTGGTTGGCCCGAGCCAATAATTCGGGCGGCGAGAGATCAGATAGATAAATGCCGAGACCAACAGCGCGAGTTATCCGGGAGAAGTCAACCATGTGTTTGATTATGGCACAATGCGGGGGCTCCAAGAGATCTGGCTGCTGCGGTGCGGGCATCTGATCCTGCGAGTCTCTTGTAATCGGAAACCTGCGGTTGTGATAGAGATCTGAGCCTAGCGTGTCAGGTCTTCCCATTGCAAAGGACATTTCCCTAGTCTAATCAGCGACAGAATATTAACGTAAATCACAATTCATACATCTCAAGCGAGTAAAGTCCCCTATTTGACGCTTTATTAGCTAAGTCGTTGGCATGTTTTTCAAAGTAAACTTACCACCATGTCCTTGCTTCTGCTCGCAGCGTCTCAGCGTCTCTTTGCACGTGTGCCGGTGGTTCTCGATTGATTCCAATCGCCAGTGCTGTCCTCACGGCTTGTCCCACGTACATGTAGGCCCCTGGATAGGTTGGCAATAATCCGCAATTGGAATTTCATTAGCACTCACAGTGAGGATTAAGTTCATTTTGGCAGATTTTTGCCTGAAGCAGGGGGCCACGTTAGCCATCCATGTCTTTTCCCTGTCATGGCAATCCACTTACGAGAAAAAAGTAGCATTGCACCATCTCCAAGTCTGTGACCATTCCTAGTCGATAGCAATGGCTCAATGCCTCGTCAAAAAATTTGCGGCTCCACTGTCGATTTGTGATTCCGTCGATGGGCTCCTCCTCTCTGATGCTCATCAGTGCGCCAAGTGAGAGAATGCTGTAGTAGAGTGCAATGAAACTCCCCGGCTGCGAGCCTTCGTTCCCTGACCAGAGCTGCTCACATCTCTCCAGAAACCTCTGCTTGTCCAAAATGGGGTGTATGTAATGATTCGACGAGAAGAAGCCGTGAATGAAGACGCTGCACTTGTGAAAGTGGATCGAGACAGCGGAACTTGTGGGTGCGGACTGTGAGCCGAGGGATTGTTGAATCCCCGTCATCATGCCGGGCGAAAACCGTGGATTGTGCAGGTTGGAGACAATTGACCCGCTGTCTTGCTCCTTTGGAGGTGATAGTGTTTCGCCATCTTCATTTCGTTGGACTCGGGAGAGGAGGGCGACGGATGAAGAGCTGCCGTAGAATTCGACGCTTTGGGTGTGGAGATTAACGGCCGCGACCTCTTGGGCGCTCTGTCTCGAACTGCAGCTCGGCGATGGGACCTGGTACGCCCAGTCTCTGCTCGGGCCTGCGGATCCAGCAATGGACGTGTGGGTTCCAGAGGCCTTTGGTGACTCTCCGGTGGTTGACGAAATGCCTCCTGGGGTTGATGCGATGGCCGTGGCCTCTGGTGTCGCGTTTGGCGCTTGCGACGAAGACTGTAGCGTCTTGACCTGCTCTTCAAGCTGTCTAACATATCTAGCGCGGGGTCTTAGCGACGCCAGGGCCTGCTGTTTAGTGAGAAGAAAACATACTCTGGGGTGAAGCGCTTTTTGTAAATGGAACCGTTTGATCCTCTATATGTGCACTCGACATTGCGTTCTGTCGTTGCAATCAGCTACCCGCAGGCCTCAAAATGCGACAAGGTGGTACTCACGCCTGCAATAGCTGCATGGGTGCAGCTCGTCGCACTTATTCTTCTTGATGCGACACAGCTCGCAGGCAAGAACTGCGCGCGGGCGACGAGTCTTTTGTCTTGGCTTGGGCATGTCACTGGGCTCGTTCATGATGGAGACGGGGAGAGGAACTGCCAGCCTCTCTCTCTCACCGGGGAGAAACAGTCTGGACGAGTGACGACGCAATAACTAATTTAACACTGGCCTGGGACGCGCATGGCGAGCTAGCAAGATGGCAGCGCGGGGAAATGCAGTGGGTGTCACATCAGATGGGACCAGGGTCGTGGGGTTAACAAACCCCCTTTGCAGTGGGAGTCTTGGTCCAGGACAAGCGAGGCGGCCCAGACGAACTGCCTGCCATGTCATTGAGCCAATTCTGGTTCTGGCCGAGAAGCCGCCGTTATAAAAGACGCTTCGGAGGGCGTGTTTCGCGTGTGAGAATCGGGTCTCTCCACCCTCATTGCTGTTATTCAAGCGTGTGCTCTTCCAGCCAGACCAGTCAACATTACAACAGTCACGCAGCCAGACCTTTTTGTTACCAGAGGTGCTTCTCCAACATTTTCAGCTCCTCCAACAACTAGTCTCGCCCCGTATTTTTGATCTTAGCCTAGTCAAATTATGGTAAAGCCCAGCATTGGCCCAGTCAATAACAGCGTCAAGACTCCAGGCCAAGTAGAGATCAATTCAAGAATTCACGAAACCAGTCCGGCAGGCAGCATTGTGTTTAATTCTACCCATGCTGTCTGAGAATCCAACAACAACGGCGCAGTCTTCCATATATTTCCGCGCCGCGGCACGAACCTCTTGTGTTGATGCGGCAACTCCGGCTCCCAGCTACCCCGCATGCCGGCTTCTCCGGAGTCTGTAGAATTGGCCGAGAATCCCTGTCGAATCACCAGAACGCCAAGTGAGATTTTCATCGCTGGTCCCCGCGAATCTGACTGCCCCGAACTCCGGAAGCAAAGCTGGGGGAGGAGGAACGCGGGGTATCCAATGATTAACTACGCCAGCCTTTGCGCCGTTGGGGCCGTAATTCCGCTATGCACAACGTGCCATGGGCCATGGCTAGTGCCCTGCATCATCGATTCATTTGCGGAGAAGCCAACACCTCGGCTCTTCCGACGGCAGAGCTGAACACCAGCCCTTGTCACTGCACAGAGAGGCCAGGTGTGCACACCTCGGCTTCCAATGCCCCGACGTCCCAGGGCCCCTTGTAGATACAATAGACGTCTCCCGCTTACATATACAATCATGGTTGACACGCCGAAAATGGAGCATTGACATAATATCGGTTGGCCGGCCTTGAGTTCAGATTAAGTTGATGTCTATTATATGAGGCTCTCTAGGAAATCGAAACCCTCTCGCTGTATATTCCATGTTTGCGAACCAACCTTCATCTTTGCCGCAAACGTGTGGCCCTCGCCCGGGACCTCCTTCATGGCGCATTCAACTCCATGCTCTACGAGGGCCGAATGTAGGCCTTTGCTCAAGTACAGTGGCACCATTCTGTCCTGGTCGCCATGCACAATAAAAGTTGGTGGAAATGCAGAATTGACGTTTCTAATCGGATCCACCTTGTCCCATTCTGAAGAAGGGTAGATGGCATCCATGACTGTGCCATTTGCAATCTGCGTAAAGGCATATGCCTGTCGTGCATCGTCAAATCTTGGTGGGCCAACCTGTTGGCCTTCTAGTGACACGCCGCCTTCGATCGGAACCGGTTTCTCGTCGAAGACCTGATTAATAAAATCCTCGGTCAATGGGGGGAGTTTGGAGCCCACATCTGGAATTTTACTCTTCCAGAACGGATCAGAAAAGTTGCACGGCCCGTACATTTCAAAGATGCCAGCGACCGGACGAGGCACTCCAAAGCCCTAGCGGAATCTAGTCAGCTTCATTATTGCCCTGGAACCAGGCCTGAAACGGCGGTGCACCTACCAAGCTGAGCGACAAAGTGCCCCCAGATGAAGTACCAAACCCAAATACATGGTCCACGTCAACAGGGTGTCCAATGGTAGTGTTGTCCGAGATGGAAGTTTGCAGTCCGCCATCGTAGATCCAGGCCAAAAGATGGCGACAGTCCTGAATTGGGCCTTCCAGTAAATTGACTTGTGGGCACAAACGGTGATTGGGTACAACCACAATCCATTTGCGATTTAAGCAATCAACAATCTGGTCCTTGTTGACCATCTTGGAGGAGCCAAGCATGAATGCCCCTCCATGGATGTTGATCACTAGCCGAGCGTCCAATAGATAAGCAGGGGACCAAGGGCTTGGCGATACTATACATACAGACAGGATACTTCCTATTTGCTTCCGTCTCGACCCCTTGGGGCAGGTAAATATCGGCATCGATCTCCTGCCCGTCGAGCACCTTGTAGACGCCTCTGAAAGAAACCGGGTTTGCCATTTTGACGTACGATGCTGTGTGCCGACAAGTAATGTTGAAGGAAACTATGCGGATATAAACCAGCTATTTAGGGATACCTCGCCAACTTGAACCACAGCAAAGCGACCCCAAAGTTTCTTCTACTGTCGCAAACTGGTGGGACGGGAATTCCGGACCAACATGATTCGGCCACTTCGGGCCCTCCGCACTCGTGTCGCATTCGACCTGGGTTCTCAGACTAACCCCACATTCCGCAACGTTGGACCCTGCGTGATATCCTGTACTGAAGTATCCGTGTCTTGGACTACTTACAAGTATTCCATTGTCGTCATTGGGCTAAGCAATTAGTTAGCTCCCAGAAAAAATAAAATCCACCAAGCCAAAGCATTAACCACCGCAAAGAAGTATCTTGAAAATCCATTTATTCCCCAATCAAATTAAAACACACCAACTCGAAGCCTCGAACTCGTCACCATGGTCATCCCCGTTCACACAACCCCTCCGGATGCTCAGCCGAGCTACATTATTGATCAGCTCGAGGGAGAGCGAATCACCATCCCCGGAAGCAAAGGTGCTTTTAGAATTTTGGCTTCGTCAAAGCAGACAGATGGCGGTATTGCCGTTTTCCAGAGTGGCGCTGTCCTCTCTGATGCACCTGGATTCCACTGGCACAACGAGGCGCACGACGTCTTTCTCACTACCAAGGGCTACCAGAAGCTCTGGAACGGAGACAAGTGCAGAATCATGGGTCCTGGAGATTTTGCCTACGTCCCACCCGTAAGTACATCTGTGTATGAGAAAATCCTGTTGTCTTGTCTAATAGGTACTAGAAAATTATTCACAACCCCGAGCTACTGGGCCCTCACACTGAAACACTAGGTCTGATTGCTCCTGGTGACTGGATCGACTTTTTCCGATACGTCGGTGAGACCTATCGAGGCCTCGTTATTCCAGAGGGCGATGACCGCAACTTGCGCGAGCTACTGATCCCCAAGGTCATGGCTGCCAAGGATCGTTTTGATGTTCACTTCGCTCGTGATTACCAACCCCCCGAGGTCAGCGACTGGTTGGAGACTGAGAACCAACTCCCCGGGCCTCTCGAGCCCTACTTCCTCCGCGCCAACACGGGCCCCAGATGGATGCTTGGTGGCATCATGTCAAGGCCGTTCATCAATGTGCTGCAAAGCACTGGCAAGTTTGCCATTTCTAGCATCGAGTCATCAAATCACTACGGAAAGTCACCTCTGAGCCAGTGGCTTACATTCCCAAAAGTCGCCCACTGTTTCTGCCTCGCGGAGGGTTTGCTCCGAATTAAGACCAAGGAAGAGGATGATTGGAACATTGTGAGGGAGGGCCAAACAGTGGTCCTCGCTGCTGGCCAGACCTTCACATTCGAATTCGCCAGCAAATATGTGCGGTTCATCTCATTCACCAACGGCCCTGGTATTGAGGAGATTATTCAGACAGCCGGTGTATCATATTCTGGATTCATTATCCCAGAAGAGGCAGAAGCCTTTGATGAGGCAGCTGTCAAGACAGCAGCCGAAAAGATTGGTGCCAAACTGGAGTAGCTTGATGATTGAGGACAAGAGTGTTTTTGTTCACGCCCAAATGTACCAGATTGGTTTTTAGCATGTAAATAAGGAACTTTGTGTAAATTCAACGAATTGAGACCTGCAGCCGTCAATTAAATGATGGAAAGAACTATGAAGAAGACCACATCAGATGAACGCTCGAGCTTTTTGCTATTTATTTTTAAGCAGGTGTAAAGACGACATTTTAATTGCATATGCCTTCTTCGTAGGTTTCTGGCCAGGTATCACAAGGATTACGACGAGTCACGGCCATCGTATCAACTAGCTGGATAGGTGTAGCTTTACTTAGGATTTTGACTCTCTTTGCGAGCAAATGACTGTGAAAAGCGGGTTCTAATAATGACTTGGTTCAAACTGACAACTAAACACCAAAATGAACATACGGTACCCAAAATGAATTCAAAAGATTTGCCGAGTAGACATCATCTGAAACCAAAACCACATTCCTACCTAGGATCTGGCTCTGTTGCTGTTGATCACGCAATTCCCGAATAGCTCGGTGAAGTCCTCTACAAACTGAAATATCATTCATCCCTTCGTCTCGGATAGTTTTGTAGAAAATCTTTGCCACATCAACACAATGTTCATCTGAAACCTCCCACAATGTTCCAATCGTGTGTCGAAAGCCTGCGAGTTGAAAAGCATTGATGAGATGAATCGCCTCATCTGCAAGCTCTGTCGCCTCATTGGCTCCGGTTGAACAAGCGGAAAGGTATCCAAGAAACGGATTGTTTTCTTGGAAACGAAAATTCCGAAGATCGTCCACTGTCAAAGGGCTCTTATCCCAGTCTTCGAGGAGTAAACAACTCTGCGAGGGCTCCGAGGGATCTAATCGTCCGTGGCCAGCGAAATGAAACAAGGTACAATCTAGCAAGTGTTGAAGAACATGTTCCTTTCGCGATTGTGGAAATACAGGGTCCAGTTTCATCGAAGAACAAAGTCCTTCCAAGATGCCGATTTCTTTTGAGGCAAATTGAAGATTAAGACTCGCTGGTAACCCCGGGGTTTCTGGCATTGCAACCAGAACAGCAGAGCCATTGGTCTGAAGATTGTCATGCTGCTTGGTAGGATGCCGTCGCCCATGAATTATTGATTTGACGGACGAAGCATACGAAGACATGACTCTATCCAACACAGTCTTGATAGAGCCTGGTTTGTATAGCCCTGCCGCATGGATAGGGAGTTGTGTGAGTGGTCCTGTAGGAATCCACCACACATGGGGCCAGTCGTCGTCGGTGATGGAATCCATGAAACCGAGTGCCTCTAAACAAGGACAAGCAATGGTATTCCAAAGCCATTCCAAGGTGTTCTCTAAATCTCCAGAACCGCCACCGCGCGACTTCCTTTTTTTCATGGCTTGGGTTTCGACTTCGTCAATAGTTACATCTGGCAGTGGTAGCACCTTGATATTATGTCTCTCGATCAAGAAGGCATCACAACGATAGGAGCTGATGTTGATGACAACAATCGGTCCCAGATTAGCTGCACTCATAATTTCATCCTCAGTGGGAGGGAGATTGAAGTTCTCAAACCCAGGCTGAGATCGAATCTGGGCCATCAACTTGTGAAATCTCCGATTGGCTTCGCGGCCTCGTTTAGCTCCGGATTCCCAAGAGGACATTGTATCGCTTGATGTTTCAGATGGAATTGGGTCAGGTCGCGAGTCCACCTCGTCTCGTGTCTCAATGAATTCGTTTGCAAGAGCAGGGTGCGCCTTCTTGAGATCTGTAATATCTCCACGAGTATCCATAACCAAACTGGCTATGACACCCCGACCGAGATCAAGTAGTTTCAGCGCATCAAATGCACCTTTTCTTGCTTGGAGGGTGGCTGCAGCTGCTCGAGACGCCAACCCGCTGTATTTTGAAAGCATGTGTTGTTTATCAGTATGTTTCAATGACCTCGGGCTGACGGCAGGGAGAAGATGAACAGCCTCTTGCAGGAAAAAACTCGACTTATCCCAATCATCCCGCATGACTAGAATTTCCGCAGTATCAAGTGCCAATCCAACGCGAACGGATGGAATAGCAGATTCAGAACTCCAGCCTCGTTCATAAGAGTCAAGAGCCCGATTAAGATCAGTCGCCGAGTTTGTCAGGCCATATCGACACCTATGCATACCTCCCAAATACGATAAACAAAGAGCATGATGAGGGTGATCCTTAGGAGTGGCACCAGTCGCCATAGCCATGATATCAATAGCTCGATTTAAATCTTTGACAGCGAGATTCTCATCGTATCGACTGTTAAGCCAGAGACCCAGGCTCATTAAGTAAATGACTCGATTCGGATGCCCATTTGGAGTTGTGTCCACAGCTATCTCCGTGACCTCGATGGCTCTATCTAGGTCCTGAATGCGACGAAGCCGCTTAAATCTTCTGCCAAGGCAAGCACCGAGGCTATTAAAGTACCCAGGTCGGCGAGGGTGGCGTTCAGGAATGATATCAATGGCTAGGTTTATAACCTCAATCGCCTTTGCAAGATCTTCCATGGACCCATTCCGCTGAAATCGAGTGCAAAGTTGATTTCCAAGATTATTCAAGAAGCTCGCCCGTGAGGCATAGCCTAGATGAATTTCATTCGAAGCCATAGTTAGTATCATGATAGCCCGGTTAAGATCCTCTATTGAGCCAGTTCGTGCAAATCGGCGCCCAAGCGAATTTCCAAGATTATTCAAATAACTAGCGCGAACAGGGTGATCTTCAGGAGTAGCATCGACACACATACTCGTCAACTCGATTGCTAGGTTTAAATCGTCTAGTGAACCAGTATGTTCATATCGATTCTCATACCATGATGCAAGGTTCAGGGTGTATTTTGCTTGCTTCGGGTCGGTTAGGACGGTTGTCTCCAAAGCCACCTTGTTGAGATTGATAGCTTGATCAAGATCATCTAGTGAACCAGTTCGCTTGAATCTTTCATTGAGAAATATTCCCAAGTTATTATGGTATGCTTCTCTGTCGGAGTGAGATGGAGAAGTTGTAATTTCTTTGCCAATCTCCATGGCCCGATCAAGATCCTGTACTGAACCGGTGTGCTGAAATCTTAGAGCAAGTTTATTACTTAAGTTATTCATATACTTCGTTCTTTTTGGGTGGCCCTTTGGTGTAGAGTCTACTGCCGTGCCAGTAACTACAATAGCTCGGTCGAGATCCCCTATTGAACCAAGTCGTTCGAATCTCTCTCCGAGTCGACTTCCGAGGGCAGCTAAGCAACTGGCTCGGGTGGGATGATCTTTCAGTACCTGCTCCACAGCTTTTTCGGAGAACTCGATTGATTTATCAAGGTCGTCTATTTTGCCAGTCCGATTGAATCGATTACCGAGCCATAGAGCCAGATGTTGCAAATAACTCGGTCGCTGTGGGTGGTTTTCAGTTGTGTGATCCACAGATGTAGTAGCAGCCCTGATTGCCTGGTTGATATCCTCAATTGACCCAGTTGTCTTGAATCTATTTGCAAGCAAAATGCCAAGGTTGTTGAAGCTACTGGCATGTTTTGGGTGATCTTGGGGAAGAGCATCAACGGCCAAGTTAGTAAGCTCAATTGCTCTTTCTAGGTCATCCATGGAGCTGGTTTCTTCAAATCTGCTGCCCAGATATGTCCCAAGGTTAACCATATAATCTGCTTGACAGGGATGATTATTAGGTGTGATTTCTATAGCGTTATTGAAATGTTCAATAGCTTGGGAAAGGTCTTCCAATGAACCAGTTGATTCAAACCTCTTACCATACCAAGTTCCAAGACTATTCAGACAATCAGGGCGATGCGAGTGGTCTGATGACATATTCTTAACTGCCATAATCAAAATTTCGATGGCTTGGTCAAGGTCGTTCATAGACCCGGTTCGATCATGTCGTCTCCCAAGGTGGTTTCCGAGGTTGGATAAACGAATGGTATATTTGTTGCTCTTGTCGGGCGCGATCTCGATTGCTGCAGTTGTAATTTCAATGGCCTTGTTGAGGTCCTCTATGAAACCTGTCTGTTCAAATCGACGGCTGACCCATGCTCCTAGGTTGTTTAGGATAGCCGCTCGCGATGGATGGCCAGGAGCCGTAGCATGAAGTGCCTGGTTGCCAAGTTCTATGGCTTGATCAAGGTCATCAATGAGACCAGTATGTTCAAAACGTCTGCCCAAACTATTGCTAAGAGTACTCAAACATTTCACTCGATTCACATCGTCCGTAGCGCTGGTTTCGATAGCGACAGTTGTAACTTTGACAGATTGATCCAGGTCAGCCAGCGAGCCGGTCCGCTGAAACCGCTTATCAAGCCATTTTCCAAGATTATTCAAATACAAAGTTCGATTTGGGAGGCCTTGAGCGCTCATATCTGCTGCTGCCCTCGTTGATTCGATGGCCTTGTTTAGGTCATCGCTTGAATCGGTCCGCTTAAATCGACTCACGAGGCAAATTCCAAGGGTATTCAGAAGGGGGGCTCGCTCTGGGTGTCCTTCGGGAACAGCACCCAAGCTTAGGGTGATGAATTCAATCGCCCTGTTGAGGTCTTCCATGGAGCCAGTGCGGTTATATTGCTCGCTGAAAACCATCCCCAGGGTACTGACCATGCTGTACCTGGTTCCCCCTTCTGTCCTATGTCCCTGCTGTTGCAATAGCTGAGACATAGTAGAGATTATGTTGCTTTCTGTGATACGGGTTGTCATATGTGTAGTCGGGCAGTATCCATCTATGACTGCACCTTGAAGATGTGTGCAAATTTTTCAGTTCCTGCAGCCGGAATTTGTTGACCAATTTATTGCCCAAGGCAATGCGTGTTAGGCAGAAATGCAGGCGCCTGCACGTGATGATGGAAATACAATGCCGGGGTGCCGGCTTACGTTAACAGCATCTCCAAGATCATTGTAACTGAGAAAAGCAGGTCGTGACGCTGACCATCATTACGGTTCATCAGACAAGTCCAGTTTGAACAGCAAGCACTAACTAATCTCATGGCAATGCCATGAGATGAAATGGGAAACTTGTACGACGGACGTGATGGTCTTGCTGACTGAGCGTGAAGGAACACAATATTCTTTTTAGCTATGCCATGGTAACCGCTCTGTATTTCGATTTCTTTGTATTGTTTCTATCTGCTATCTGGCTACAATACAACGATCTTTTAGAGGAAAAACCTCGTGCTTAGGTTGCCGTCGGTGTCAAAACCTCTAGGAGATCTATATCCCTAAGTTGCATCCGCTCTCTGACGTGGAGTAAGCTGCTAGGGTCAGAACCGCTCTGTATTCCAACCCACCAGGCTCAAGGATCGGATCGTTACTTGGTAGAGGCGGGGATTCCTGCAATAAGTACAAGTGCATTCACAGTAGAGTCAACAAACACAGCAATTTTTGCTAATCGGCAACAATATCGCCACTGGTACCTGAGCGACTAACATTACCATACAAATTAGGTGGGCTTGATTGTACCTTTCACAAACTAAGCGGCGGTTGGTGGAATCCCGACCTGGTGACCCAAGTTTTTACCTTGGCACAGCCAAAGGGATAGGACACAAACAAATAACCAAAGCTGAAGTACTGGACCAAGCAAAGGCCTATCTACGGCATATTTGCCAAGAAATTAAAAACATCATTCATTAGCAAAGCTTACGTACTCTGTACAGTACGTTACAATAGGAAGCGCATGGTCCGTGTTGCCCAAGGGTCTCGCCCCTTGATGTTTTGTCCGCGTAACATGGCGATACCGACGGATGGTCCAATTGGCCAAATGCTGAGAAAAAAGGACAGATGATGATCAGATTGACCCACCGAACCCGCCCAATAAGGACAGATCTTGGGATCAGAAAACCATCGTCAATCCTCATCGGTTACAACGCTAAACCCTGGTCCAGCACCCCCAATTTCCCTGAGTGATTTTCCCCTCTCCGCCGAAAGGGATTCGCGCGCGCGGAGATGTGGGCCACATCTACAGACATGGCAAACTTGGCCGTTCTTCTGCCGGGTCATTGCTGGCTCCCCTTGTAACAAAGTCCGTCATTTCGGCGATGCGGCATTTATCTAGTAGTGGCGTTTGATTGAGTCTCCTAATAATGAAGTTTCTGAGGGTATAATACACGACATAGAAATAAATACAAT
Source organism: Calonectria henricotiae (assembly GCA_020623695.1). Taxonomy (NCBI): domain Eukaryota; kingdom Fungi; phylum Ascomycota; class Sordariomycetes; order Hypocreales; family Nectriaceae; genus Calonectria; species Calonectria henricotiae. Next base: position 163,936 of record JAHVYB010000073.1, on the reverse strand, counting down.
GCCGATCACAACCGTTTGTGGTTCTATCTTGCCTAGTCAACTCTCTTTTTCTGCTTGATACTTTACAAGACTTTGAAACTATCATTCCACTCCATTTAAAAATGCGTCCCACTCAATTTATCTCCGTACTGAGTGCCACTGCCGTTGTGGCAGCTACACCCATTGATAAACGAGCAAGCAGCTCCTTCTCATTGTATGCTTATGGAACGGGTCTGAGTGGCCTGAGATTGTTCACCTCTGGAGGTATGTTGTGTCCCTATTCCACGACAAGGCTCGAGAAGTGGATACCTAACCCATCTTCGAATCTCGCCAGACCAGGCTTATGTTGGTGATTATTCACTTTTCAACGATGACCAGGCAGCCCCCGTGATTTGTAAATTTATCTCATCTCACCTGATGCGTTGTAATAGCCTAACACATTGTACAGTTACTCAAAAGACTGGTGGCAGCTTGCTGGGTAACCCCGACACATCCGTCTCCGCCACCGCATCGTGGTCGAATCTGACTTACTACGTCGCCTCGCCGACATCATCCAACCATACAGTCGGTTTTATCCGGCCCACTGATGACCCTTCGAGCCTTGTTACCGAATTTATCTTTTACGGAGCCTGGATCGCGACCCGTGGCAAAAGCGGCGTTCTAGAGACCCTTTGGTATGTTACGCCAACAGACACCAATGGCATCTACTCGTTGAAGTGGAACTCTACCAGCGACTCCACAGACGAGCAGATTTCTATCTCATTGAAAAAGACGGCGCCATCTAGCTAATGGGGCTTGAGGAATTGCCTGCCATGATACTGCACCCATTTGCACCCTGCATGGAGAAAACGCAAGGACGACACGGGGGCTAGCTTGATGCGATATCTCAGGTGATGAGGTTCTAGCAGGAAAAAAGCGTATTATGTTGAAATTGGGGCCAAAGTTGCCACTTCGTCGCCTATTGGCCGCAGTAGTAGGGACGATCTAGCGGAGTTTGGCCATCGCGACGAGATACCAACCATTGTTCGTTTTGCTTTACTTTTTTTTTTATCATGAATATAGGTATACATTCGAAGAAACCGGGAATTCAGTTGTGGCAATCAGTCGTCACTATAAGTCACCAGGTCTCTTGCAGTTGGTGCTGTCTTTTGAGATGCTCCAATAAACCCGGGCCAATTCAGTTGATCATCCTCCCAACCTTAGTGCATCGAGCTCAGAAATGACAACTCGTATTCACTGCAGGTACTACTCCAGGCGCGCGCATGAAAATCGGCGTAGCACAGCGAAACAGTTAGGATGTCTCGCCTTTGTCAGCAAAACATACCTAGAATTCATAGTTGAGGAACAAGAAAAAAATTGGCGCATGGCGCTAGTCTCCAAGACAAGTAACATGAGGCTGTCGGCAAGCAGTTGGCTCCTTTGAAGATGGGAATTTGTGAGCTAAGGGATACTTTTGCTATCATAACTCCGTACTTGCGGATTGTAACATCTCAATGATACCATGTTGGTCAAAAAAACTTGAAACGCGGCATTTCCCGGAAGCCTCCTCCGACATCAAGGATAAACCTGATGTCGGGTCAAACTGGTTTGTTTCCTTATCACCCTAGACTTCCCGTTGCATCAATTCAGGGCTTAGGTTACTGAGCTTCGGGCTGACGTGGCTTGGTGGGCGATGCGAACCCGCGCCACGGATCCACGGTCCGTCCTGTATCCCTGCCAACCAAGACGCCGCCGACTTGGACTTTGGCCAAGCTCGCAGATATCGACTCGGGAAATCACAGCGGGCCGGCTGGCCCCTGTCCATTTTCCCCTCTGGCGGCGAGTCAAGACAAACCCCTGGCTGAGTATGCCCGCGCCGCTTTCGAAGCGAGGGATTCGCGAGACTTTGCGAGAACAGTTGCGGGGGGCGCTCGGGGCAGCGCGGTCATGATCTGCAGCGAACTCAGCAGCTCCCGGATCGTTTCAAGATCGTACCCACCTCGATGTCTGATGGCTATCTATGACGATCCTAAGCTATTCGGGCAGAAGACGCGACCGGGGCCAAGAACTACTTGCTTGGCGCGTTTGTCGGCAGAGGCTAACAACCGAGCTAAAGTATCGATGGAGGGATCCATTGCAGCGAGCTTGTGATCGAGCAGGTTGGGGGCCTCACATAAGCCCCATTGACGAGCATGAGATGCGGAAGAGAGAAGGATCCACGTCCAGGATGCAAATCATTGCGGTCTGTTCGCTCCAATCACATCAACCACGCTCCAGTTCTTCTGTCACACTTTTCCACTAGTCTCGGGAAAGCCCACGATGAGTCTTGCGGCCCCCGGATTCCCAATCCGGAATCCCGTTGGTGCCTTCACATGAAGACCAACGAGCGGCTCTCCAAAGGAGGGTCCCCAAAGAACGGGGCTTTCTCGAGCAGTCTACACAGCCTAGAACGAACGAATGGCCAACAAGTCTCCTCGGAGAAGAAGCTAGACGAGTCACGTGGACGGCCCAGCTGTTAGTGCCCGCCAGCTTGGGTCGTCTTGTTCGAGGCTTCTGCTGCATTGCCCAAAGCGTCGGTGCAGCTGTCAGTTGAAAGGCGAGCCGCCCCGTAGGGCGCTAGCTGGGGCTTAGTGTCGCTCGTCATGTCTATCACCCTTGCTTACTATCGTTAAAATGGAAAAGTCGACATGCATATGCACATTGCCATCTCAGCTGAGAGCCTTGCCCACTAGCCGCCGCGAACCCAACCACAGAAGGAGGGAATTTAGCAGCAGCCAGCCCAATCCAGTTGTTTTTACGCGTGAGACTCGGTGGCTGCTAGCTAAGTCACTGACGGTGCCTGTCGAGCTGGCTTTTGTCATGCTGGCCGCCTCAGGGCGTGCTTTGGGGCGAGACTACGCCGCAATGGTGATATGCGGCGCCTAATTCCGTATACTTGGGCTTGCGGCGCCCAAACCCAGGATTCTGGTTGACAGGTGGATGCCAAATCAGTAGACACATCTTTCATCAGGACGTGCATATCCAGAATCCAATCGGTAAGAGGAACACAATGATATGAGCGTGCTTCTAAAACATCAAAGTGCTCGTGCTGAGCGAAATTTGGGATCTGAACGAATTAGAAATCGCCACGAGCTGCCGGATGCTCTCAGCCTCTGTTGGGTGGCCTCTTCAAACTAACACCCCTACTTAGCCCCCCCTTGTAAGTGAGACATCCATTCGTCATCTTACCCAGGGCCTTTCTCGAGGAAATGCACGCAAATCTTTCCATCGGGCAGCAGTTCTGGAACTCGTGATGGGAAGGCGACGGTCACTTTTCCATATCCAGTAATCCATCATTCGGGAAAAAAGCGGCCATCAGGAGAGACACGGCTTGGGTGAGCCCGGCAGTACGCGCTGTGGTGCTCACGATGCCAGCCTCACTTCATGCCTCCAATCCCATCTCATCCCTCTTTTCATCTTGTCTCTTTTCTCAGAAACCAACCATCCTGTACTCGCAATACCACCTTTGAGTGTTGTCATCTCCACACCGGCCGGTGATTCATCCGTCGACTCCACCCAGTCCACCCATAAAAGCACGGCCGTATTCTCTCAATCTGCCTGTCAGCTCCAGGCAATTCATTGAAAATACAAAAGACAACAAGCAATATTCAACATGGAAATATCCCGTCCAAGACCAGCCGAGTCTCCGATTCAACGATTACCTTTGGAGCTGCAGTGGTGCATCTTGAACTCACTGGATAGCGTTGCATCCTTGATACAGGCTTCCATGTCATGCCGTTCACTATATGCGGCCTTCAAGCAACTCGAGAATGACATCATTGCTCGGCTGCTCTCCAGATACGTCGGTATCGACGTCTTACCAGAAGCTATTATCGTTCAGCAATGCCACCCGCCGGTTATCAGGGAGAGCCCTTCCCAAGTATTACAGGTGCGGAACAGAGATCTTGACATCGCTCAAGAATACGTATACCAATTCCTCGGAAATATGAAACGCCCATGTCTCGATGCCCAAGTTTGGAATATCAAGGACGCCCTCGGTGTTGAAAGATTCCATTACCACGTGCTGGGACTGACGGACAAGTTTATTCACGCCTGTGCCGGTACAACGGATGTCCCTTTGTACGAGAGCTTTAGAAGCGAACCCCCCACCCCGAATGAGCGGGCAAGAATAGCACGAGCCTTTTACCGATTCGAACTATTTCGCCTCCTCTGTGGCGGGCCGGATCCGTATACCGAGGTCGATGCCGATTATGGTGGAGGTCTCTGGGCGTTTTTCCCATTCTTTTCCCCTGTTGAATGTGCTCAACTTGCCTGTGTGCACGATTTTCTATGCTACCAAACGGCTCCCTTTCTCAGCGAGTATTCTCGGCGCCACCCCCAAGGAAGGGAGTTTTATCGTGGCGAAAGTCTATTTTTGAGCCCGGATGTGCAAGGGCTTCTGGCCATGGGTCTTGAACGACTTCACAATACTTTTAGTGCTGCGTCATACGAAGGGCAAGCACGTGCCATGGGTTTAGAGCAAAGCCACCACTTTGCATTCTACAAATTCCTTGACCACGCTCTCGAGTGCTACTGGGCAGAAGAGTTGGACGATTTTTTCTGGCCATGGGGGGACACACGAGCATCCGGACAAGATTTATATGAGGACCCTGACCCAGGACCAAAGCAAATGTGGATGTCGTCGCAGCGCCGCAATGATGCCGAAAATATGGTCAACATGTATCATCAGAATGATAGATCTTATCGTAAATGGGGATTTGTCATGTGGGATTCGGAGCGGCTTCACAAGCTTGGAGCTCTTCCTTGACTTTGAGGTTGAACCCACAACCCAGAAGTAACCAAATGCGGTACTGTGATGGAATTTTGTGAACAACTTCTATTAGTGATGTAGGAAGTATTTTCTTTTATGAATTATCCTTGGTTGTTGCTTGCATCGTTTACCGGCGTATAAGTTAGGGAAAACTGGTCTCCTGAGTAAGGCTGGAGACACGAATGTGACGCGCCCATTCCAAAAGCAGAGGGATCGCGACCCGCACGCAAGTAACGACTCTTGTCATATGCTACCTCGTATACCTCGCTATTGCCGGAAGTGGGGCTTATCTGGGTTGGAAATACTCTCCTCCTGATAGAAGCAGTCCAGACTCAACCAATCATGTTGTAGGGAGAGTCACTTATGCCAGGTCTGTCTAATCCGGAGCATTTTAAGCGGGTTCTACCTCCAGCGTCCATCGCTTCCTAATTCTGCCTTCTCCAGAAAATAAGGGCCAGAGAGAGATGGCGGTCATCTAGGGTCAGGGTGTGATCCAAGTGGGACCTGATGTCGTATCACCAACTAGGACAAGCTTGAGCGAGAGCAGGTTGGGTTCTGGCTTGAACACTAAGAAAGCAGGTATTTGAATATAAGCATAGAGTGGGAGTTACTTAATTAATAAATGATATTGAGAGCTAAAAGAAACTCAGAGGACCAATGGACTTTGATATTTATTATGCACAATTGTCTCCTATCAGTATATGAATACGTAGCCTCCAAGAAATGCAACATGATATTTTTAAAGCCTCTTCTGTAGACTGATTTTGCTTTTAAAATCTATTGATCTCTCAGCATGTCCTATATGATGTTGATATGTAGACTATGTATGAAGCATGATAGTGCGAAATGGATATAGGGTAGGTGGCGATTCGATAGAGAACACTCCCAATCTCCCGAATTAAATCCACTTCATGAGTTCGTTTATTTAAAGACTAATAATTCTTCATCTTCTTTAAGTATGTAATAAAAAGAGATTGTAATCTATATATTTGGTGCATTAGTCCCGCGATTTATTTCAACAGACTAGCAAAATGAACTCGTCATGTTAGGCACTGGCCCGAATCATTTGTCAGAACTTACAATACTAGGGTTTTAAATGCAGCAGGTACTGGGATAAGACCCCCCTACAACATACCTTGCGACAAGATAGATGAAGAAGGATGGAAACTGGAACCTTGCAAATGTAAGCTTATCCCATTGAGATCAAGTCGAAAATGACTGCATCGCTACTTATTACGCGTCTTTTCCATTCAAACCCCCATTTCTTGTCATCATGCACCTGGCCGCCTCACCAGTGATGATAAATAATGACTTTTAACCAACGGTCGACAGAACGAATGCAGCGTAATTGGGGTGTTTCAGCTTTGTGGACGGACGCTGATTCGTGGGTTTGCTCAGCGCCGTCGGTTATATCGCGCTAACAAGGATCAGCAAACACCCTGAAACGCCACCATTTGGGACGTACTCATGATCAAGGATCGTGAAAACGTATGCATCGAGCACAATTTTATGGTACAATATTCCGCTCCAGCCGGTACCCCAGACCGTTTCCAGTGGAGAGCTGGTGCCGAGTTCCGTCCCAACCTTTATATAGTAAAAAAATCGGTCCTGTAACGGTTACAGTTCTATATCATTAGTGTCTGGTTCGTGCATGTTGAAGTGAATCAAGGTTATTATTTGCCTTATTGCTTTCTTTCATCACCTTATTCACGCTCATTTTCATCATTGTTCATTATGAAAGCGGGCCACCTGGTCCCGTTGGCCTCTATCGCGACTGCGGCGACAACTCCCGTTGCCAGTGCGGATGGATGCCTCGTCACGGAATATTCTCATGTCTCCTCGGCTGTCGCAAGCTGCACCGATATTACATTGTCTGGCCTGTACATGCCTGCTTCTTCCACCTTGGATCTTCAGAGCCTACAGACGGGGGCTGTCGTAACATTTGCTGGAACAACCACATTTGGAACTACTGCAGATGAAGATTTTGACCCCGTCGTAATATCTGGCGACAGTATCACAATTACAGGTGCTGCTGGCCACGTCATTGACGGGAATGGTCCTGCATATTGGGATGGCCAAGGTTCAAACGGTGGAGGCGCCAAGTATTTCACCCCAGATTGAATCGGAAATGCCAAGAGGGACCGTGCTAACGACACTTGCAGGCCCGATCACTTTATCGTTTTTAAAAATACCCACAACGCCAAGCTCAGTGGTCTAAACATCAAGAACTGGCCCACACATTGCTTCTACATGACCAAAAACTACGACCTCGAGGTCAGTGGTCTCGTTTTGGACAACTCTGAGGGCGATGCGCCCAACAACCGCAGCGATGGACTAGCCGCCGCCCACAACTCCGATGGCTTCGACATTTCCTCTTCAGACGCCGTGACATTGTCTAACATCTGGGTACACAACCAAGATGATTGCGTTGCTGTCACCTCGGGATCCAACATCGTCGTGCAGAACGCCTACTGCTACGGCGGCCATGGCCTGAGCATCGGCTCAATTGGTGGCAAGTCCAACAACACTGTTGACGGCGTGACGTTCCAAAACGCCCAGCTCATTAACGGCCAAAATGGTGTCCGCATCAAGACCAACAGCGGCACGAATGGCACCGTGGCCAATGTCCTCTACAGCAACATTGTCATGTCGAACATCACCCAGTACGGTCTCGACATCCAACAGGACTACCTCAATGGCGGCCCTACCGGTATTCCCACCAACGGTGTGAACATTACCGGTATTGCGTTTGAAAACATTGTGGGTACTACTAGTGAGGATGCCCACAACTATTACATCCTTTGCGGCGAGGACAGCTGTTCAGACTTTTCGTTTACTAATGTCCAAATCACCGGAGGAGGCAAGGGAGATGGCTGCAACTACCCCGTTTCCGGATGTCCTTCTTAACATGGAAGGGTCCGTTATTAACTAGGTGGGTAAGATTGCCCGGTCCTCTATCAAAGTACAAATTCGTCATTTACCATTGTCTTGTAAATAACAATTCCGAGGTTGGTTGGCGGACAACATTCGCCAAGAAACAGGAGGCTACGGCTCGTATAAATAGTTACCAGGAAATAAAATGGAGATGCTTGATGCAGACAAGTTTAAAGCTAAGCAGGGATGCAAATTTTCAGTCAGCCCATAATTGGGGTTGGAGGTGGAGGAGGTAATCACAAGCATGCCCCGCCATCAAATCCTTCAGGCATTCCATACACGTAATCGTTGGTATTGGTCTACCGTATCAACTCAATGGATCCGGACTTCTTCGTGGGTCTCGATACCCCTGTTGAGACCAATTGCTTTCACCCAATGGGCGATCGAGTTTCTGCGTGGACCATTTGGCACACCTGCTAGCGGATTTTTATGTTTGGAGGACGCATTTTACTGGTGTGGCATGGGTGCCAAGACCCACGGGAGAGCCCGAATCCATTGAGCTAGTACTGTAATTAAGCCTGACCTTGCTTGTTTGAATTTCCTTTCATTGATCTCAGTTGCATCTGATCACACGTTTGACAACCTAATCTGGGCCTGGTTAAGCTTGTCTTTGCTGGAGGAGACAAGATCAGTTCCAAAATTGACATTGCCTATTGGGTACTAGTCAATGGCCGTGCGTATCACTGACGGTGGGTAATTATCGACGTAAATGTCCACGCTAGCCCTCTAGTTCTTACAAATGCTTTGACTCCCTGTTCTGGAAAGGAACGAGGAGAGGCTTTTCGACCCCTCAACCGGACCGTGTCAGAAAAAGGGGAAACAGCCAAGAAGGACGCTGATAAGCGCGGCTACCGTTTCTCAATGATTCATATTCACAGAGGAAGCAGGTTTATCCACATTACTTGGTACGGGGCCGTCTTATAACCGTAACTCCGAACACCGTCGCCACAACGCGTATTCACAGACGACGACGGAGTGAGCGGGTCATCTTGCGACACTGCACATGGGGGCAAGAGCACATGATGAAAGGGATTTTCATCTTAAATGGGCCTTGTGGATAAGGAAGCTGACGGAGCTGACCGCTTCTCAACTGATGGTTACGGGGTCGAGGTTCCAACTCTCCTTTTAGGACCAACATCCCAGGCTGCTGTTCTTATACACGCTTTGGTATCGCATCATGAATCGAATTCGAAGCTTGGCGATTCAACAAAATGGAGATGAAATGACCCACAAGGATGGGAGCCAAGAGCCAGCACGTTGCTATCCGTGAAAATTCCGTACTGGTGTCTCCACCCAAGGTGCCGGCTTTTACTAGCGTAAGAGCCGCACTAGGTGAGTGAGCATGGGTTTCCATTACCGATACGACGTCATTCACCGTGGTCACGGGCTGCCTCGTCTCGGGGTGTTGGCCGGTCCGCTTCGTTTTCAAGAGGTCAATTGACCAGACATTGGCGAAACTCTGCGTCATTCCCGGGCCCCCAGGCCGCCATGGGAGGTTGGAGAATTACGAGCCTCGGATTAGACATGCGAGACTACTTTTTACAGAGCCCGGGGTCGACGAAGCGACCGATGAGTGCTCACAATTGCATGAGGTCCCGTCAATCATCACTGGCTCGAGTCCAACACTGTCGACTGCAGAGATGTGCAAAGACCCCCGATTTTGGTTGAAAAATCTACTCTAAATCTGTTTCACTCTTGGCTATTTTTGCGCCATTTTCGTGCTGCCACCACCGGGGCTCGCCATGTCCCAGGAGACGCTGCTTTCTGGTTGGGGCTGCCTTGACGAAGCCGAATCCACAACACCAAAAAACTCCCGAGAAACGACCGTGCCGGTTAGCCGGCCTCGCGACAACCATCGCAACGTGATCCCGGGCGTCTGTCAAATGATCTCCACACGACCATCCCGGGGCCCGGGCACGGTTCAGAAGCCAACAAGAAGCCAACAAGAAGCCTGGGTATTTGCCTCAACCTGATTGTCTAAGCTCAACCTGTTATTGGCGTATTCAAGGGTGCAGTGCCTTCGGAGTTCCCATGGGGCTCCGCATCAGCAGCGTCCCCAGAGTGTGGAGGGGGAAATAGTTTAAATGCCGTCTGCCCGGAGCCGTTTCAACTGCTGTGTGTGTCGTGTACAGTCTTCTCGTGTCAACCAAGATTCCAATTGCTCGCGGAACAACAGTTGGGACAAAATGGCATCAGCATCTTTCCTCGGGGCCAGCGGCCAGGCTCTCAGCATCCTCCAGCTTGCCCTGATTGTCGCGCCGTCCTTTGTCGTTTTCGGATACAACCAGGCCGGCATTGGTGGTCTTTTGACAATGGAGGATTGGGTCAAGACTTTCCCAGAGATCGACACCGTCAACACTACAGGCTCTGAGAAGAGCAAAAAGTCGACTCTTCAGGGTTTCATTGTTGCCACCTTTGTTATCGGCGCCTTCTTTGGTGCCATCTCCTGCTCATGGAGTGGTGATAAATTCGGTCGCCGCAATGTCATCTTCTTCGCTGCTGTCTGCTCTCTCATCGGTGAGATCCTCGAGGCTTCATCATTCGGTCTGGCCCAATTCATCATTGGAAGAGTCATCATTGGTTTTGGTGTTGGTCAACTAAGCTCCATTGTTCCCGTATGGCTCAGTGAGACTTCTGACGCCAAGAACCGAGGTCGCCATGTCGTCTTGACTGGTCTGTTCATGTGCTTGGGCTTCACGCTCCAGTCGTGGATTAATCTGGGCTTTTTCGAATTCAAGCACGGCCCCGTTACTTGGCGCCCATCGATTGCCATTGCCGTCATCTTCTCTCTGATGATCATGTCTTTTGTTTACTTCATGCCCGAGAGTCCCAGATGGCTTGTTCTCAAGGGCCGCTCTGAGCAGGCTCGCTTTGTCATTTCTGCTCTCCGAGGCCTGCCCGAAGAATCAATCGAGGTCCAGGCTGAGGTTGCTGGAATCGAGCACTCCCTCGAGGAGACTAGCCATGGCGGTACCAAGCTACGAGACATGCTCACCATGGGCGAGGAGAAGCTCCTCTACCGATTCGTCCTCTGCATTCTCTTGCAGTTCTACCAGCAAATGTCTGGCAGCAACCTAGTCTCTGTCTACGCCACTATCCTCTTCCAGAACAACCTTGGCATGAGCGGCGAGATGTCTCGCGTTCTCTCTGGTGGTGCCCTTACCTGGAAGTTCCTGTCATCCTTTGTTGCCTTCTTCACCATTGACCGCTTCGGACGACGAGCAGTCTTCATCATCAGTGGTGTCGGTATGAGTGCTTGCATGATTGCCCTTGCAATCACCACCTCATTCGGAAGCGAAAACCGAGCTGCCATGATTGCTGCTGGTTGCTTCATCTACCTCTACAACACTTGGGTCCCCATTGGTTTCCTTGGTGCCAACTTCCTGTACTGTGCTGAGGTTGCCCCAATCCGCCTCCGAATGGCCATGTCCTCCATCTCCACCGCCAACCACTGGCTTTGGTATGTACTTACTTGCTTCGCTTTGCTAAAACGTCAATTCACTAACATTATCACTAGGAACTTTGTTGTTGTCATGGTTACCCCCGTTGCCATCAACACCATCGGCTGGCAATACTATATCGTCTTTGGCGTTATTTCCGCCTGTATCCCTGTCTCTGTCTACTACCTGTTCCCTGAGACTATGGGACGCAACTTGGAAGATATTGAGCTACTGTTCAAGGACTCTCCATCAGTATGGTCTACGGTCAGGTTTGCCAAGAACCGACCGATTGCCATGCCCCAGGAGTTCATTGCAAAGGACAAGACGGATCACATCGAGGACGAGAAGAGCGAGGGCGAGAAGAGCGCATGAATGCGGATTTAAGGACTCGGAATAAAATTAAAAGAATGTGTATTTTAGCAAGTTAATGAATGAATATCTTTTTTGTCTTATGAACAGAAATAGGCGTTGTACTCCAAACAAATCTCAGAATATCGCGTCTCGTGACATGTTTCCCAGTGTGGAAGACGCCAACTTGAAGGTAATTGGATGATATTGCTGACAAAAGCTCTGTTAAAACAGCACCGTCCCAGCGTCTTATTACTCAGCAGCTCCATGCACCGTCTCAATAATCTTTCCGACAACCGTCGGGTCCGAAAGCGTGGAGATGTCTCCCAGCTGATCCTCCTCACTGGCCAATATCTTTCTCAAGATGCGACGCATGATCTTTCCCGAACGAGTTTTGGGCAAGTCGGCTACTACGTAAATCTTCTTTGGTGAAGCAAACGGACCAATCGCTGTTCGAACTTGCTGGACTAGTTCAGCACGAATGTTCGATGCATCCACGCCAGGCTTGAGGGTGATGAAAGCATTCGAAGCTTGGCCCGTCAGTTCATCCGCAGTCGCAACCACTGCCGATTCGGCTGCAGCGGGGTGCTCAAGCAGGGCTGCCTCAATTTCTGCGGTTGAAATTCTATGGCCACTGACGTTGATGACGTCGTCGGTTCGACCAAGGATCCAATAAAATCCATCCGAGTCCCGGCGCGCGCGATCTCCAGTGTACTAAACTCCTAATATCAGCATCTAGGCTCTAGCTTGTAGAAATTCTGACTAGAACATGTTTGTTTACTCACGTAGAAGCCCTTGTACGGGTGAAGGTACGTGTCCATGTAGCGATCATGGGCACCCCAGACTGTACGAGCCATGCTGGGCCATGGCTTCTTGAACGCAAGCACGCCCTCGACGCCATCCCCTTCAATCTCTTTACCAGAAACCGAGTCCAGGAGTACTGGCGCAATCCCGAAGAATGGAAGGGACGCCGATCCCGGCTTCACGGGTGTGATTCCAGCCAAAGGTGTGATTGCGTGGGATCCTGTTTCAGTTTGCCAATAGGTCTGGGTATATGTCAGCTGCAATATTCTGCATGACTACTTGGCTGATATCCCAGGGACTTACATCGACGATGTGAGCTTGACTCTTGCCCACCACCTCATAGTACCATTTCCAAACGTCAGGGGCAATAGGCTCACCAACAGAGCCCAGGACTCGCAGGTGGTTCATGACCCCGGAAACATGCTCGTCACCAGCCCGCTTCAACAAGCGGAGGGCCGTGGGAGCAACATAAAAATGCGTGATCTTGTGCTCATCAATCATATCCCAGTACCTGGATGGAGTCGGATGAACTGGTGTTCCTTCGAAAACTAAAGTCGTAGCACCCAATAGCAATGGGGCATAGACGACATATGTATGGCCCGTAATCCATCCCACATCGCCGCCACAGAAGAACCGATCATTTTTGTGTATATCAAAAACATACTTACCCGTGCAAGCTGCACCAACAAGATAACCTCCAGTGGTGTGTAGGATCCCCTTGGGTTTGCCAGTGGATCCAGAGGTATAGAGCAGAAACAGAGGGTCCTCCGAGTACATGCGCTCTGGAGGAATATATCCTGGCCACTTTCTGGCCTCCTCGTGCCACCAGTGGTCTCTCCCGTCAACCCAGTTGATTTCACTCCCCGTGTTTTGATACACTACGACGTTGGAGACATCAGGGCACTCGAGGAGGGCCTTGTCGACGATGCCCTTGATGTTGATTGTTTTCCCGCCCCGCTTTCCCTCGTCGGCGGTAATAACAACTTTGCACTTTGCATCAATGATGCGGTCTCTTACGGAATCAGATGAGAATCCCGCAAAAATCACAGAGTGCACAGCGCCAATCCTAGCGCAGGCGAGCAAAGCAATGAGGGCTTCCGGAATCATGGGAAGATAGACGGCGACAATGTCACCCTTCTCCACGCCCATGCGCTTGAGAACATGGGCGAGCTTACAAATCTCTCGCAACAATTCACTATAGGTCAGGGAGCGTCCAGAGTCAAGTTCATCAGCCTCATAAATGATAGCCTCCTTGTCAGGGGTCTTGAGTGCGTGGCGATCAACGCAGTTGTACGATGCGTTAAGCTCGCCGCCCAAGAACCAGGCATTGTCTCCGTCATCTAGAGTGCCGTTGTGAACCTGGTCGAAAGGCTTGGACCAGGTCAGAAGCTCACGAGCCTGGTCGCCCCAGAACTGGTCAGGGTCCTCAATAGACTGTTGATACAGTGTCTGATAGCTCTCAAAGCCTATTCACATTAGCGACGTTGCCCGTGGTTGCTGTCATTGGACACATACTTTCCAGGTGTGGTCTGTCATCATACTCTTAACACCCAAACAGAATGCGTTAGCGTGGCCACGAAGCGACATGGGTCTAGTCATACTGGACAGCATTGCCTCAGGGGGCCCTATATTTAACGTCGTCAGTTTCAGAATTGGCGGGGAAGCAACAGGGCGCTTCCAACGAGCGAATGCACTCACTGATTTGGTCAATTCCCTGAGAGAGGCTGAAAGCCCTCTTGCGCGGTTCGTCCGACATGTTGACAAGAAACCCTTTTTCTTCAACAGTGCGTGGTACAGGTCGGGGAAGGTGAGGTGCGGTGGTGAGTGAAGCAGTGTGCAGTGGCAAGTCGTTCCTTGGGCCAGGGTTGAAGTGTTGGGAAGAACATAAAAAAAAGGGGTGCCGAAACCACGGTATTATTATATAAAAGCTACGTGTATAAGAATAATCCATTTATTCATTATGCCCCTGCTCTGACACAGTAATACCGTGGGCTTTGCCTCGTCGGTCAGGACACAAATGACCTCAGGGGCTCATGGTGTGACCTATCGATGGCTGATCTGACATGGAGTGAAGAGCCAAGCCGCCCAGGCCCTATGGCCACTCACCTTGGCCCAGTGCTAAATTCGTGTCGGTGAGTGTCGCCACTCCCCTGTCCACCGCCGTGCAAGCTTGTCCAGTAGACGCGGGCTTGGGCGCCCCACTGGACCATTTAGTCGAAACTGAAGAGGCTTATGGGGTGATTTTGGAATATCCAAGTCAGAATGAACCCACTTATTCAACTCTATGCCCAATTACGCGAGTATCCATTTTAACCAGGAGACACCAGCCAGGATGGCACGTCATCCCCACTCCGCCTGTAGAAGCCTGAAGGCCACGTTGGGGCAGGCGTTGATGGTGAAGGGACAATGCCTATACATAGCACAGCGCCTTGACTGTATCGCATATTGTCATGGAAAATGAAAGCAACTACATCGAAACCAGAGGTTGAATTGGAAATTAAAGCAAAAAAAGATAAAAAGTCTTATACTATTTAGTTAGAAAGCATATTCTATTAGTTTTTACGTATGTTGGGCGATGTCTACTTGGCGGTCCCAATTTTTGCGCCTGAGTTTGTCACCATCTGCTCCGAAAGTCGGAGTGCGTGTCGCATTGCACCACAAGTACACGATTGATCCGGAAATTCACTAGAGTCATATTTCTGATTTTAAAGGGGGTTTGTTTTACTCTCGGCCCGTTTTGAGTCAAACTGAAGGACTTGCTGCTGGTGTACATTGAATTTCAAGCGATTGTAGGACAAGTGTAAGCTTAACTAAACCGTGGAAAACATCAATGCGAATCAGTGTATTATTATTCATATCTGCGAATTGAATAGATTAGGAAACATTTTTAGATCCGGTGGACCATTAGCATCAACTACCATTAGACATTGACTTTTTCTCCGCCATTTACCATTCCTCTCTCGTACTCGTCCCATTGATATCCAATTCTGGTTCCGGAGTAGAAGTGGGAGTAGAAGTAGGAACAGGCTGATCCATACTCCCATCCCATCTCCAAGAGCCTCTGAAATGATGCTTCACAAAAGCATCATCTGGAATAGTTCCGTCATTGGTGCTGTTTGAATGTGGCTGTCCCAACCCAAACCCGTCAATGGGCAGCACCAGGATATCCCCGATGAGCCAGGGGTGTCTCAGCCGGGTGAAGTTTCTCACAGAGACAAGACTTGGCTCATACTCCTGAAGCTGCTCAAAGACAGCGTCGGTCCATGCCCCTGGTCCTGTCAACTTCAACACGTCCTCGGGGGGAACGATGATGTTCGAAAAGGTCGCATTGTGTTCATCCGTGTAGTTCTTTAGGCCTGATACCACCTTGTTGGCCATGGTGCTGAGTAACGGGTGCCCAGGTGCGGCGGCTATCGTCCACTGACAAAATTGCAAATCATCGTGAACTTCAAGCCAGTTTACCCCATCTAGGCGGTCAAACTCGACCCCAACAATAGCCCGTGTGGTATTTAGATACTGTTTGGGCACCCACTTGTCAACAGATTTGAGTGCCTCAACATCAGTGTCGGCATAGATGCCACCTTCGGCCGACAGGATGAGATATCGTAGTAAATCTGACTTCATTCCTGTGTTTTTCAGACCGTGAAAAATATTTAAAAGCGCCTCGTCGTCTTGGTGGTATTTTTGTAAAAACTTCTCCGCCCCCTTGTCCCCAACCAGATTGTATTCGTAGTCGGGATTACGAGCTATCCACGAGGTAGTGTCTGATAAGCTCTCGGTTTTGATTTGGAACTTTTCTCGGTCTTCCTTTGGTGGCGATAAATAGATTTGCCATATCTTTCTTCGAATGAGGGGCTCAGAGCTCTGCTCTTTTGTGCTTGCCATGACATGGCTGTAAATTGGCGCGTATGTGTAGTAGATGGCAACGGACATGACGAGCCAAGCGCCAATGGAAATGGCAGCCTTGGTGAATCGGGAGTTGGGCTTTGGCGGCCGAAAAAGAAATTTTGGATTTATGCGAGGATATGACCCCATGTAGGGAACCAACTGTTCGGCTTCTACCTTCATCGTGGGATTGCTCGAATACATGTTGGCTTGTTAGTTGTCAAAATGGAAGATGTTTTTTCATCCTGGTACACGGCGGGGGAAATGAGAGAATTATAGCGAGCGTGAAAGTTAAGTGCTTATCGAGGAGATCCCACGAGTGCTTTATTTAGTTCGAGGCGTTGGCGATCGGCCACTCTATTCTGTGTGGGGGACACAATGTTTATGTACAAAGGTAACTCAAATATTTGGCTTCCGGCCGATGAGACAATTGGGCGTAATATGGACATTGGAGTATTGTTGACGGCTAGTTTCTTTCATCATGTCCCGAAAACGGATCAACAATTAAATTTGGCGGTTGTGATTGCGCCGGAAACAGGATAGGTCAAACTCAGACTGTTGGAATGGGGAGGAATGGAGGGGAATGAGGACTGCGGATCCCGCGCAGACGGACCCTTGTTTTCGCTCATCGGTTGATCGCCATTGCATTAGTCCATATGATTCGGTACGTCCTTGCCCTCTGCAGATTGATTGTCTCGTATGCCGTTGAGACGGGTAACGTGCGCGGATCCGCTCGTCATACTGCAGTCATCATTATTCAGAGAGCTGTCTTTCAGCACACAATAGCCAAGACATGTCTCCTCAAATCAAATTCCCTGGTAAACAATAGAAGTGACAAAATTGAGGGAGCTGGGAAAGCTTGATCCATCATTCTATTTGTGGAAGCCGGATCTGGACGCCAGCCACACGGCCCACTACCGTTTTCGCACAAGCTTGTTCAGCTCCAAGCCAAGACTGATGACGGGCCCATACTAACTTGTTATTAGCAAAGTATTACAGCCATAAGTGTGATATCTAACCTCCATCCATATTTCTTACCCTTCCTTACCCCTCCTTCCCCCCTTCTGTCTCTTCTCCCAACGCCAATTTCTCGTCAAGGTAATCATTTAGTCCTCTTAGCACGTATGCCACCAAGCCCATCGTAAAAATGCCACATCAAAATTAATGAGAAATGCTAGCCATCCATCTTCATGCTTCAAAATTTACTTCCTTCCTTATCTATGAAAATAAGGTTCTCTTATTTTCAAGTCTGCAGAGAATCCTTTCCCCCCTCATGACATCATGTACAGCCCTGAGAGAGCCGTCCGCTACAAGGTATTCTTGATTTTCCATGCCCAGACTGGGGTATTTGGAAAATATGATGCGAAATGCAATGCCCCAAACTTCGTCTTGCCTGCGTCTGCAACTATCCTCGTTGAGGTAGTCATCGGAGCCGAGCTGTTTTGTCCGGACAAGTACGACAACCCACCCCTCAGTCATAGGCTTTCCAAATTGACAAGGAGTTTATTCAATCTCAACAAACCGCAACAGTTCCGAGTTTTAATAGTGTCATGATTCCAGCACAAGCCTGTTACAGATTCGAAATCATTATGGAGCCAACCCACTTCATCTCCCTCCAATTACTGCTGCTATGAGCAACATGGTAACTTGTCTCCAATCATTCCAGCATTTCGTTTAGCTCTCCACCTTTCTGCTTCTCTCTTCCTCCTTTCTTCTTGGACGTGTGAGATTAGCAGGTACAGACCATGGAGGCAGCAAGCAAGTACATACAGATAAAATAGAGCCATTACACCTGGCGAAATATAGCCTAACTTACAGCGAGTACGGTGATTTTTTTTTGCATACCAATTTGGTCAACCAAATCTTTTCATCTGGGCAAGGTTCCAATACATCTTGCAATACAAAGGGCAATCATGTCATTTCCTCCTTAACTTGTGTCATGGCTATCATATACTCTGTCTCCTCGAGAAAAAAATCCGCCATATTGACAACCAAGAATACCAGTAGTGGCACTTGTTTGTACCATGAATACTGCAGGTGAAAGATTTCCATAAGTAAGGACAAAACTGCCTGATGACTTTCGTCGATGGCGATCCAGATTTATCTGCCTTTTCCGTCGATCAATAGGGCGACAGCATGCTTTTTTGATACGCCATTCAGCATAATCCTTTTCCGTGGAGAAAGGACCCCAATATCCCGTATGGTTGAGGGGATATAAACCAGTGCGGTACAGGCTTGATAAGTGCCCAATTATATCTTGAGTTCAAGTTCTCAGACAAGCAATCTGAGTACAAAGCTAGTCTTTAAAGCTAGTCTTTAATACTGAACTTTTCAGCCCTAGTAAGTCCATCCCAAACCTTAGAAAGGGTCTTTCTGGTACCCGCTAAGTAATTCGTCCCCAGGACGGTGGCTCATGATACACACAGTACTTGGCAATTGTGCAATGCTGATAGTCCTTGCGTTGAAGGTGGGATAGATATAATTAGGCTTGGGGCCAGAATGTTGTGTGATGCAGCATATGGAAAACTCCTATTTGTACGCTGTGTATTTAACAATGAATAGATTGCCCCCTTGGAATTAGCATGCTCAATAACCCAATACTGATCATTTTTGGGGTTTGATATGAGCTTTCTCACAATAATTGAGGTTGGGTAATCTCGATAATACGAAGATTCATATTGATATTCATTCAGAGATCTAACCTTGGTTTTGGGTGCATCTGTCGAGTTCATTGTCATGGTCGCCATGTGGATCCGTCAGTGAAAGTCAGCAGCAACGACGGATGACTACAACAGGCCAGAAGGATGAAGATGAGCCAAAATATAGAGTGGAAAGAACTTATTTTGTTTTTAAAACAAAAAGAGAATTAAATTCTGAGCACCCAAAAGGTAAAATGATCTACATTATTTATTGTTCGGAGAGGGCAATTTTTATAGAGGAGAGACATAGACAATTATTGGAGTCCTACCACTGGCAGCTGTCCTAGGATAGGCTATATTCACACGGCCACACTGGATGCTAGAGCTTTAATCTAGTTGGCCCTGGAGGATCAGAATTCATACCTCCCATATGCATACTATTAGTCAAAGCTGAGCTAGCTCTCAGATATAATTAGCAAATTAATGTGGGCTGGTTGAGACTGAGAACGCTGTGGATGTGCTGGAATATTAGTTGCCCCGCATGACTGGGATTGTCCCTGCTATTCAGTCAGATATTTCAAATGCTAAAGCACCAAAGCCATAGTCAGGTAGATGGCCGTCAACATTGGTACAGTTCCTGCGATAGGAATCATTATATCTGTAGAAGTCGGTGGATATCGTCGGACAGTCAAGTGACTAGTTATCATTACAAGTCCTTCTTTTTAAGGGTACATTAATGAGCGGAAACCACCACAAATATCGGCTCCAAAAGAAACCAGCTTTGTACCGAGTATATAACTATCCATGTTTTCGCTGATAGGAGACGTGAACCAACAAATTCATACCAATCCCCTTCCCTCCAGATTGAAACTTCACAAGCAGCGACGATGCAATGTTATGTGCACAGTGAGCTTTGGAAAAAGTTGTCTTCCTGTTCTTTGTTTAAACCGACCAATACCTTTTGATCTCTTTAAGATCCTCGGCCAGTGCTGGTGGGTTATCTGTTCCAGGAAAATGCCCACCAAACTCATGATCTGGAAAATCTAATTAGAAGCGGGATTAAAGACTCGTATAAAAGACTCACTTTTATAATAAACAAGATTTCCAATCTTAGAAACCAAGTATGGCGGGTAAAACCCGACGTTGTACTTAAATGCACTATAAAGCATTGGTGCATCCGTTGGGGGCTTTTCATAGTTGGTTCCAAACCCAGTTGGGTTCTGATAGTATATAAACATCGACGAAATGATGCTGTTGGTGAGATAATACAGAGATACACTCTTCAAGATTTCGTTGTGGTTGAGAACAGATGGTAGAGTGCCAGCTCGAGGATCAGACCCTGACAAACCAAAATTAGAGTTGTTTAAAAACAACTGCTGTGGAGGGCCTCACACTCAATGAATTTTCCACCTACCCAAGAAAGCAGTCCGATTGGATTGTCATACAAGGCAAAGCCAATTGATTTGGGCTATTTAAGGAAAGTTGAAATATTACCAGACTGAGAGGATCGAAACTAACCTGTGTGCTCTGTTCTGCAAAATATCCATCACCTTCAGAAGCCCACGTCTCGAATCGCTGAGCCTCGAACTGTTCAAGCGGCGAAAGACTGACACCCAGAGCGGCGAGCTGAGTTGCATTCAAAGGATAGAATGGAAGGAAGGAAAAGTGACTCGCTCGAACAGAAGTGTTGTAATTCGCATAAAGGTTGTACGCAACTGAGGATCCCTAGTCAGTTCCGTGGATGGCATACTTTGGATATCCCAAGACTTTTGTCATTAGAGTGTTAAAAACTCTCGAGGTGTCAGCCGTGGTCCAATTCGCTTTGGGCGCCGATGAAAATGCAAACCCAGGGAGCGAGGGTATAATAATATCGAAGTCTGACTTCAGGTGTTTGATGAGAGGAACAAATTCCAGAAATGAGCCAGGCCATCCGTGGTTCAGAAGAAGAGGAACTGAGTTAGTACGATTGGACTTTTCGTGGATGAAATGGATAGTAAGATTGTCAATCTCGACTGTGAAGTGGTTAAGCCTGTGAAGGATTAGTCGTGCACATGCCTCGTAAAAGTGAAATTAATTATAGTAGACGCTCACCTGTTCATTGATTTCTGCTCTTTCTCCCAGTCGAAATCGGTAACCCATTCTTCCCGCAAAGACCTCAGAGTGCCAAGATCAGTGCCGGCCGGCAAGTTCAGATATTCGGTACTTTTTGGCAAAATGGATGATTTAACCAATTCAAGCATACGCGGAACACCGTGAGAAAGGTCAATGGTGAACCTCTGTAGATTGAAATCGTTGCCACTCGAATGTGCTGAAGCAGGCATCGCAAGCCCGTTTCCCGGCAAAGAAAAGAGAAGTAGGTTTAGGATTAATGCAAACATTTTGAAAAAGAAACTGGATGTTGAAGATGCTTTGTATAGGAAGTACCTTGCTTTTTGGAAGCAGCCACCTGAGATGTCCCAGCTCTGGTCTCTTTATATAAACATCAGTGGGTAGAAAGCGTTGAGGGAAATATGCCATTTCGCAGAATTCGCGACTCCGAACAAGAGTCATACATTACAAATCAATAGTTGCGTGAACTCTAAATCAAATATCGTTAAGCTGGTTGCATTCTACATGCATTCTACACGTAATCCGCAGCTTACCGAAAGCCACGCAGTGACAAACGATCAGTCCCGAGATACCTGATCTGGTAGATGCGGCACCGAACCCCTGAGCGTGTCGTACAGTTTGGCCAGCAAAGCACATCGTTTGCAGCCAATTTGCTTTTACCAATAATAGTTTTGATCTTCCTACCCCTCCCCTTATTCTTCATCTTCTTCTTCTGCTTCTTCTGCATTTTTTATTACATTCGCAGAAAACACATAAGAAGATATTTGACGCCTAGAAATCTTTTCCGGTTCATCGCTTAGTGGCTTGTCTGAGCTGTGCTCCCTTAATTCGAATGGTGGAGGCATACAGAGGTGCTTGTTCAGCTCTGCGGGTATTGATAGACACATGAATGATGATGCGCTGAAACCCACCGAGAGAAGCCTAGTGCTTAGTTGTGAACGATCTCCGATGCACCCTCCCAGCCATGTATACCCTTCAGCAACTTTTAGCGAGGCTAATGCAAAATCGGCCTAGTCAAATGCCCTTGGCCAGGGGGCCAATTACAGCCTATCTAACATTGGTGAGTGGATCTTTTTAGCAACCGCAGAATGCATAAACCGCGCGGCCACAGCAAAATGCTGACCAGCAATATACTATACGCCTTTCACCCAGCCACATGACGTGGTATATGATTCCCCGGCTTTATCGGCCTGGCCCATATGTCATTGTAAGCTTCAAGAGCGTCAAGGCTGGGAGTTTTCACAATGAACTCAGTCCAGCTGGTTTAATTTGGTGAATTGTGCAACCAATACGGAGGTAAATTAACCTAGCAAATGGTTGTTCAAGATGTTTACTTCAAGAACGAAATGAAGAGTGACATCAACGTACCCTATCTTTCCATAGTTCATTGGTCTTAAATGGGATAAAATATCGAACCAAGTTCCCAAATTTTGCATTCAGATGCGTTATTTCAGATTTAGTGCATCTCTGTATGTAAAGCTCCCAACAGCACTGCAGCAGATTCCAATGAGACTTTCCGCATTTTTGTCCAGAAAAGAGACGTCTTAAATCAGATATGTGCTCATTTACAACGTTCTTTGGCATTGCCTTTACAACCGACAGTCTCATAATATCAATTACTTTTAAGGAAAGTAGCCCTGGTCTAGGAGACATTCACTTGCTCTGGAAAGCCCATCTGTTGCAACTGTATATACAGGGTTTACTGGTCCCACAAGGGACGTTCGTTTTTTGTGACACCATCCAAATGGCTGCATACGGGATCTGACAGCTCCTGCTGTCATGGGGGCTATGGCAGCAGATATTTCCCAGTGAGGAACCCCTACGCAGCTCCATTGTGAATCCTCCGTGGTTATCTTCTCAGTCAGAATATAGGCATAATCCTCGTCATGTAGAATCAAGTGCCGTGGAAACTGCAGCCGTCTGGTGCATGGGTCATACCTGCTGGGTACTTTTGGAGATCTCCCCGCATGGTATACTGGATGGGTCATATCTTCTCACAGTGGGAGAGGGTTCATCAAAAGTGCCGCCTAGTAGAAGTGTTAGTTAGACAAAGTGCAAGGTTTAGAAGACATTTAATATTCAAGGGTTTGAAGTGACATGTGGGGTTTTGAGGGTAGACGTCGTGCTGTAGTCAGTGGAACAACACCACACTTCACTGAGATGATAGACTCTGTAAATTTAAAATCCATGGCCACCTCATATAGCCAGATTTTCCCAGGAGGCATACACCTTAAAATCTAGGTTATGTCTTTGAATTGGGCCACAGGCATGGTTGTGTACAATTAACAATTTTCCTTTCACGAGGACTTCAAAGCTGGAACACCGGCTATCGATTGGTGGGGAGAAACCACGCCACATGTGTTATACTCTGCATATTTTATCAATTTTCGATGTTACCATTTGCTATAAAAATGACTTGTTTTACGTCTCGTCAGTTTTTTCTGTCACACACTGGTGATCCATTCCTTCCATTCAATCATACCAAGTATCCAACTAATGCTCTGACAGGCGCCTCATCAAAACAAAACGAGAATCATACTGGTCAACTCGATTAGAACAATGAAAATGACTATAATATATGTGTAGCCAACACATCCATGTATCTTTTCAGGTTTCAAGCATTGGATTCAAATTCTTTGATAACTGCTGAACTGAATTATTGAGAGTGATATATCTTGTCCTTAAATGAAGCACCAATCACTTGACCTCCCACCTGTATGTTGCCGTGCTTGTTTTAGGTATCCACTGAATCTTGCATTCAAACAAGGGAATAAGGCACAGCTAATTCATGGGAATAAGAAAAGACTCAGTTGGAATTTCATTACCATTCTTGAATCTGTTAAATTTGGAAGTTCCGTCGGTCGGAGAACGCAAATTTCATTTCAGACTATGGACTGACTATCATCACCCCACAGCCTGTCCCAGACGGGATGAAGATTAATTCAACAAGGCTAGACTTGATTGAAATCCCTATGATTCTGCTGTGTATTTATTTCCCTTGTGGTAGATACAGTATTTGGATCCCACATGAATTTCGCAACATTGCTGGCCATGTCGCTCGTGAATATCATCCTAGATATAGCTTGTATGGTTAACAATTACTGAAGAATGAATAGTGACACAAATATGGTGTATTCCTTTGGACTTTAAATTATCTCAAAATATTTTCTTCGAGTCTTGCCTTCTTTTTTTATTCTTTTTTAGACCAAGACGGCAGCGGCGAGTCACTATATATGCTCTTTCGATGGAATATCGTATGAGAATATGATTCCGTCAGAAATTTCAACGGTACAAGTGGAATTATCCGAATCTTGGAGGTGGTCACAATCAAAAATACTAGCATCAGTATGGCCTTCATTTCCCTGTCGGATTATCATTGCGTGACATAAAAGGAGTACATCAATGAAGTCTTCAAAATGTAAAGGACCGTCAGCAGAGTCCGTGGAGTGCATCAGCCAAAAGGTCCCCATGTCCTCTTGTTCTATAGGTATATGGCGATGTAAATCATTGGCAGGTTGAATTAAAATCCAGGGGTTATAGGTACTGCGAGGAGAAGCAACGGATCAGCGCATGAAAACGTCACGACATGGGCGAAGCGTTACAGGGCCCACACGGGGGCGCCTTTGAGAACCCATGGGCCAAGTTTTTTTTCGCACTCCAGAGCGAAAAGTCGTCCATTGGACGTCTCGCATATTGGTGGCCTCATTGCCGCGTAAAATTCGTCCGCTCATTCGCCCTGGCGTGCGCTGTGACAGAAGGCATTCCCGACCCGTTACGATAAACAAGATATGCCCACATGGTTCAACGCTTGTGGCCACTCCTAACTGTCCCATGCTAGATACAAATACCTTGGACTCGTCCGTAGATTTTGCAAGCTTCCATGTGCTAGTTTTTCTTCTCCATCATACCAACTACAACTACCCCGTCGTCTTGTTCTCAGCACCTTCGTTCCCACCAAACCACATTTCTTAATTCACCCTCCTATTCCACCCTTAACATTAAACAAGCAAAAATGAACGGGACAGAGCCTCGACAGGGTTATGCGCCTTTTGATCTCTACCCCTACGATCCTTCCTTGCCTCGGACATATGCCTTCCTCGGCCTCTTTGGAGCCGTGGCAATCGCTCATTTCATCATGATATTCCCTTATCGATGCGCATTTCCTATACCAATGATCATTGGATCTGGTAGCAAGTGCAACCGCTCCTCAGCGACCCAAAAGAAACCGGAGTAAGGTTTAACCAAGACTTGCTTTATAGTGGAAGCCGCCGCCTACTGGTTCAGATCACGATCACACGACAATGTTCAACAGACCCTACCGTTCCTACTGCAAAATCTATTGATCCTTCGCACCTCCCTTCCTGGCTGGACTTTGCGCCACAAGCGGCCTTTTTCTTATCCGCAACATTTCTCGAATCATTGAATATAAGCAAGGAAGCGATGGACCATTGCTGTCCAACGAAGCTGTCATGTATGTTTTTGATGCTTGTTTCGTGTTGATCATTATTATCATTATCTTAGTCCTACATCCGGGAAATTTGATGATTCAGGCTCGGCGATACATTCCCAAGGATGATGCCATTCTTTTAGACTAGTATTTGTGCTACGTTTTCTTTTGTATGTCGAGTTTCCTTGTGTGTGAAGGGAATATTTGGAGTTATTTACAGGTAGCATGTACAATGACCATGTAAAATCGAGAACAAGTGTTTTACAGAAATCGTGATTAATCTAGAATAACATTATTAATGCACGTTTCTTCTGTCCATTAGCATAAGCTGTCTTGGCTGCCAGATGCACATGTGCATAGGTTATGCAGGTCGCTATTCAAAGACTGGATGCCAGTTATAATGCGCCCAATGACAACGTAGTAAGGCAGCTTAATACTACCAAGTAAATTACTGCCATGACAGAATAAAAAGCAAGACAGTGACAACTTATCAACGCGGTGATCACATAATTTGCATCTTTATTAGTTACTGTCAGCGTGGCGCGAGCTTGGAGAAGCTCTACCCCACCTTTCAAAGTGTCTGGAGTCTTGATCACATTCCAGCTGGAACAAAATTGTGCACAGTGAACAAAATCTAAACTTCTGCAGAGTTATAACTCAAGTATCGAATTGGATTGCCAATCTCTTAATGTCCAAGTCAAGAGGACAACTAGGCAGTGCGGTGCTCTGTCTAACGCTGCGTCACCAGTCTCGTGCATCACCAGATGCCATAAGAAAAGCATCACGACAAAAGTTCCAGTCGATCTTGGAAATGCAAACAGGTCTGGCTATCTTGATGATCTGCAAGTGCCCCTCTTTTATCGGCATGTCCCGTTGAGCTTTCACGATGCAAAAGTTGTGGCACATGTCGGAATGAGCAAGCACAGAATTTCTTCTTCTCCCTGCGCCGCACTACGTCTACCAGCACCCGACTGGCTGCGCTTTGGCCCAGCTCTTATTCTCAGCCTAAAAATGACGCGAGGGGTTAATCATCTGTGAGGGAATGCTTGCATTTCACAACATTTCCCCCGCGCTGACCCAGTCCGCCACCAATTGTAACTCAAAGCCAGTATCTCCTTAACCGTGACATTTGCACATTAGCGCACAGGGCATGTCTGTCGATAAGCCAACTGCCGGCAGTTTTACAATCCGCCTTGTGCGATTCGGACCAGCGCCCGAGTCATGGCTGTGCGCCTCGCGCGGATGCGAAAAGCAAACTGAGTTGATCATGTTAGTGTAGTTCAGCCCTCTGCGTAATTTTAAGCTTGGTTTGTAGCCAGGAATCGATACGCGGGTACTCGCCACCACAAGGAGCATGCTAAGGAGTTGGGTCTGCAGGCACAATGTCTAACCGGCAGAGTGCGGAGGCTGAGATGGCACGTTCAATGGATGAGCCAAGCCACCACCAGCTGAAAAGCCGTAGTATTTGGGCTGGACCCCTCGTGATGTGCAACGTGGTGGTGTTGGAGAAGCCATCCCCGCGGTGATTGGCCAGCTCCAGGCACCTCATTCAGCTCCTACACTGTTACGGCCTAGTGTGTTCATCTGCCGTCCGCTCTCCGCTTCTATGCGGTAAATGTCTGACACTCCCATCCTCTTGTTGGCCGCCTTGTGGTATTAGACTCCTCGGCACAAGAGGCCCATGCTACTGATGCTGGGTATTGTGGCTTATGGCGAAGCTGCCCTACCGCAAGGCTTGACACATCTAGACAGAGCTGTATGTGAAGGCCTTTTGCTATTTTTGTAAGCCTCCAGTTCAAAGACAGAGGCGTTGGGCGAGGCCATCACCGTCAAGAGTTACACTGCACTCTCAGTTGAGGGGCATTGGTATTCCTCAGCCAGACTAATTGACGGCGGATTCGGTATGCTCTCATTACCTATTTAATGTGCCTCTATCCCCAGCAATTGAAAATAATATCTTCATCTCAATCAAGAGTCAGTAACCCTCACCTAATACGCACACAGCCTTCAGTCGCTTCTTCATTACTTCCCGCTTGCCTACTACTACACCTAAAATGTACTTCTCAAAGTTCATCGTTACCGCAGCTTTGGCTGTCAACTCTGTGCTTGCAGCTCCTCTTGTGGAGCGGGCACCGCCAATCACACCCTCAGCTCTCTGGCAGTACAATATAATCAACGGTGCCATCGCTTCCACCACTACTGGTCTTGTATCAAAGAGGTTCAACAACGGTGGCAAGGACATCACCGCCCTCTTCACCTTTACCTACCCTGCCTCTGCAACCGGAAAGCAATGCCAGTTTGCCTTCTTCCTTGAATCTACCGCTACTGTTGAGGGCAGCGGCAAGCTTGACCTGTTCAGCAGCCTGCAGCCTGCACCAGGTCCCAGGGGCACCTGGCCTCCAGGAAACCAGCGCAACATTCACTTGGGCCGCCTTTCCGTCTCCAAGGGCTCTGCTGCAACCTGGGACGCTACATACAGCAACTACTTGACTAAGAAGACGCCTTGCAAGCCTGCCGGAACCAAGGAGGGCTTCGAGCTTGTGGGTGTCTATAATAACGACAAGGTCACATGGAACCCCGCACTTGGTGGTGGCCCCAAGCTGATCGTCTCTTAATTGCGTTGTTTGAGTAATTAAGCTCGTGATGATTTCATTTTCTCGTCTTCTCCTTTACATACCCTTTTTTACAAATTCAGTTGTCCAAGTGATCTTGATGGAAGGGGCTCGAGGTTCTGGGCAAGATTCATGGTTCTATATAGGTTATAACGGTCCTTCTTTATGTCAGAGATCACGGGAAGATGGCTCAGTTGTTCAATAAGAGACCACATACTACACTTTAATGATCAAATTCATTCCTTTGGTACTTTTTCTCAGTCAATAACCCCATAGAGATTAAAGTACCATGCTAGAAATCATCACATTTTCAATTGTGGTAAACTTTGATGCTGCGGAAAAGCGATACAGCAGTTAGCTATTGTTTTTAGTGCCATTACTTCCAAAATAAGCGCAAGATTACATCAACCATTGAACAAGCATTGCCATACGGAAGCAATAAATGAATATTTACAAGTTAAAAGATATGACTGACGAAAAGTATCCAGGCCCCTGCTGCCACAATTGGGTGCAATTTGGCCATTTTAAATGCTTAGAGAGAAACAACAGAAACATGCGGCTGGGCGAGGTCAGTGAAAAAGCTGGCACCTTCGACCTTTGTTGGAGCTCCCTCCATGGTCACATTGCAGTTTTGGATCCAGTCGCCCTGCCTCTTGTATTTGTTCTCAATGTACTTGGCGTATTTGCTCAGAAGGCAAGAAGAACCAGGTCCATCGCGGCAAGACGGGACTGGGTAGACTTGGTCATTGAGTCGAATTCGCACGTAGGTGGAGTTCTTGCCGTGCTTGGCTTCGCAGTTCAATCGCTCCAAAGCAATCGTTCCACGCATCGTCACGAAGCGAGAGCCGTTCCAGAGTCTGCTGTCATCCTTCTTCTTAGCAGAAAGAGCCTTTTGGTTATCGAAAACACCAATGGTACTGTGTAGCTCGGTCAATTGTCCATCGTTGAGGAAGGAAATGAGCAGCTTGGGGACCTGGAACGAGGATCCATCGGCTGCGGTGCCCTCGATGCCAGGTCCCTTGGAAAGCAGGCCGACCAAGGAGTTCAGAAACGGGGTCATCATCTTGGTTGGCAGATCGGTGCCAGGTCCAATTCCGTAGTAATAACGTAGGTCGTTTGAGTATGCGTACATCTTGAGTTCTTCATCAGTGAAGATGTCACAAAACGGCGAGAGTCTTCCGGTGATCTGGCTCTCAAATCCACACAGGTAGGGGAACAGGTTGACATCGCTGAGGGTGAGCGTCAAGTTGCCCTTGATCAAGGACTGCAGTCGCTTCTGGACCTTGGGCTGCCAGATGCCGTTCCAGGTCGTGATGTAGTCGCCGCCGCTGGCATCCTTGAACAGAGGGCACATGTCGGATGGTGCCAGCGAATTTCCGATTGCCGAAGAAATTTGCTTGGATGTCACCGAAACGACTTTGCCAAGCAATGTTGCATTGGTGCCGATGAAGCCGCGGACAAAGTTTTCGGCCGTCTGCAACACACGCGTATAGTTGTTTGCCCAAACGTAAATTTCATCTCCCTCTTCATACAGCTGAGGATATCTATAACTTCAGGTCAGAAATTGCTGTTTTGATAAACAATTCATGGCTTTGACTTGCCTTGTTCGCAACTGGTAGCCCATGTCCATCGCCTCCTTGTACCCAGTGGGACTCTGCATGGCGATTTGGATGTCGGGTCGCGTCAGGACGGGGCGCCAGTTTGGCAAAAATGCCAAAGAACCGCGAGCAGTGTAGTCGTAGGTTGAAAACTTCCAGTGGTTAGCATGAGAAAGATGAGTGGCTAGGCGTAAGGAACTTACTCGCGACTCCATCTCCTTCCATTCGCTGTATGCCCCAGAGTCGGGGTACCTAGAACCATGTCTGGAAATATAGGCTGCTTGATCCACGGTGCAGCCGTCTGGAACATCGATGGAGATTTTGTGGACATTGGGTCCGGGGAACCACGGGCTGTTGGCACCGAGCCATTCCAGCGGGTTCTCAGAGTTTGCCCCAGGCCAACTAACGATATCTCGGTCTGGCGCTAGGAACCGCTGGCTTGCTGCGGTAGCGCCAGAAATAAGTGAAGCTGCGGCGACGAATTGAATGACAGTCATCTTGGTGGGTTAGGAACGATTAGCCTGTACTCTATCAAACGGCCAGACGGCAAGCTAATCAAGCCGGGAGAGACAACCCGATTCCGTTTAAATAAACTGTCTCCGTTGAAGACTGCATATTTCTCATAGGTGCGATAATAATTTCGAGCCTGAAGAAGTCGTGGTGCATAATATCGTAGCCAAGATCGCTAACAGCAGTCAGTTTTGTACGCAAAGGGGCATCACGTCCGACTGTGGGCGCTTCGAGAATGGCAGCGCATGCACGTGGGAGACAGGGGCCCAGACACTCAGAAATCAACTAGCCAATCCTCGTAAGCATGACGGAAAATAATTCATAATTGGACTCTAGGCCGACCGTCAAATTTCCGGATTCCCGGGGTAAGTCGTGCTACATTTAGGGGACTTGGAAAGGCGACTTTGTGCACCTAGGACGCGCCCACATAATGTATTTTAATGTGTAGGACAGCAGCACGAATAGCACACGATCCCGGCAAATTCAGTCCGGCCTTTATATTGTCGGTCAGCAATTAGGATGCATCCGTCATTTGAAAAAGTTGGCAAGCCGCACGTTCTGCTGTTTAATGGACCGACCGCGGCAGAGCAGGGGCCGCTCTCGTCAACCGATGTCCTTAAGGCAAAGTATATAAAAACAAATCACATGATCTTGGCGAGGGAAACCATCTCGAATATAGGGATGGGTCTGGTAGAGTGTATTATCTCCGATAGAAAAAGGGCATCAAGGTTGTGATATTAAAGTTGATTGTTCTACTAGTTTAGGCAAAGGGCCTGATTATTTCTTGAGATTACTATAATTCTGTAAGGATTGTACGATCAGGGTGCATATAGATGGGTTGTTCCAATAACGTATATTAGATGAAGACTTTAACTTGGCGAGCACTCATCGTGTGCTTGTCGCAAGCTCTTTAATTTCGTTATCTTATCCCTTGGTGGTATAGATAAGATAAGATAAGATAAGATAATAGGATTAGGCTCTATCTTCTTATAAATTCTAAAGTAATAATAGAGATACTAAAAGTAAACATATTATTATTAGATCTATTTAAAAAGTAATTTTAATAGGAATTAATAATAATCTTAAAAATAAACAGTAAATAAATATTTAGCCCTTTTAGGTTAGAGAGATAAAATACCTATAATTAAAGTAATAATATTAAATAATATAAATAAGAAATATATTAAT
Organism: Calonectria henricotiae; assembly: GCA_020623695.1. Taxonomy (NCBI): domain Eukaryota; kingdom Fungi; phylum Ascomycota; class Sordariomycetes; order Hypocreales; family Nectriaceae; genus Calonectria; species Calonectria henricotiae. The sequence continues at coordinate 132,654 of JAHVYB010000073.1, read as the reverse complement.
AGCTAATACTTTTTATTTTTAGTATTATTATCTTTCTCCTTAGCTTCTCTTTTTAAGGTATTATAATATTTATATTTAATTAAAATATATTGCTATAAATTGCCCCTGTGAGCCCTGTTAGCACCAGGGCTATAGGGCTTAGTTAGCTGTGTTTTAGGTAACTAAGGCACAGTAGACCTTTTGCCGCAGCAGCTAGGGCTGCGGGCCGCCTTTATTTGTAGCATATAGATAAAAGGCTTCTTATTATATTTTTATTATATTATAATCCTATAGTAATTTGTGGATTCTAGAATCTCTATTTCCTTATATATTATTTTATATTATTAAGCTAACTATTATATATTTTTAGATCCTCTAAGAACCTTTCTTTATAAGAACTTAGGCTAGTTTTAAATTATATATTAAAATAACTTAATAATAACTTTATTAGCCTTTATTATTATTTAATAAAATTAATATTATTATAATTAAGATTCTTTTTTTAGAATAATTTAAGCTTTTATATAATAAGCTTAATTTTAGTTATAATAGTTAGATTATTATTATTAATTATAAATAAACACACTTTTAATTTCCTAGATATTTAAAATCTAGCCTAGATTATTAATTTTCTATGACTTTTTAGCTAACTATTATTTTATTAGTAATAACCTTTATACTTACCCTTAGACCTATTTTTATTATAGTTTTTAATATAGATTATAATACCTATTATCAAGGTATAAAAGTGATTTATATCCCCCTAAGAAGAGAAATAGCTTAATAAGATAATAATACTAAGAAGTATATTAAACCTTTAGACTTTTAAATCCTATAATATAATTATTCTTATACTTATAATTACCTTAGAAGCCTAAAGGTAATATAAAATAAATATTATAAAGCTTTTTCTAATAAAAATAAAATATAATAAAAAGATAGCTAATAGTTAGAATTAGTATATTTTAATATACCTATAAATATACCTATAAATATATTTATAAATAATATTAATTAAAATATTATTTTAATATTACCTTATCTATAAAGGTAATATCCCTCCTAAATTTAACTCTATATATAGATATATATATTAAGAGATCTAAGCTACTAGTATCTAGCCTAAGAGGTCTAATAATAAATTTATTAATAAAATAAATAATAAATTATACCTAAGTAATAATCTAGCTATTAGGACTAAAATTAAGCTTATTTTATAAAAGCTTAAGTTATTCTAAAGAAAGGATTTTAATTATAATAATATTAATTTTATTAAATAATAATAAAGGCTAATAAAGCTAATATTAAAGTATCTTAATATATAATTTAAAACTAGCCTAAGTTCTTATAAAAAGAGGTTCTTAGAGGATTTAAAAATATATAAAAGTTAGCTTAATAATATAAAATAATATATAAGGAAATAGAGATTCTAGAATCTATAAATTACTATGGGACCTTATTATATTTTTATTATATTATAATCTTATAGTAATTTGTAAATTCTAGTAGGACCTCCCTTCCTTCTTTAGTTCCTTTGTTTTTAGAATCTCTATTTTCTTATATATTATTTTATATTATTAAGCTAATTATTATATATTTTTAGATTCTCTAAGAACCTCTTTTTATAAGAACTTAGGCTAATTCTAAATTATATATTAAGATACTTTAATATTAGCTTTATTAGCTTTTATTATTATTTAATAAAATTAATATTATTATAATTAAGATTCTTTTTTTAGAGTAACTTAAGCTTTTATAAAATAAGCTTAATTTTAGTCCTAGTAATTAGATTATTACTTAGGTATAGTTTATCTTTTATTTTATTAATAAATTTATTATTAGACCTCTTAGGCTAGATATTAATAGCTTAGATCTCTTAATATATATATTTATATATAGAATTAGATTTAGGAGGGATATTATCTTTATAAATAAAATAATATTAAAATAATATTTTAATTAATATTATTTATAAATATATTTATAGGTATATTTATAGGTATATTAAAATATACTAATTCTAACTATTAGCTATCTTTTTATTATATTTTATTTTTATTAGAGAAAGCTTTATAGTTTTTATTTTATATTGCCTTTAGGCTTCTAAGGTAATTATAAGTATAAGAGTAATTATATTATAGGATTTAAAAGTCTAAAGGTTTAATATACTCCTTAGTATTATTATTTTATTAAGCTATTCCTTTTCTTAGGGGGATATAAATTACTTTTATACCTTGATAAATTACTATGGGATTATAATATAATAAAAATATAATAAGATAATACCTATTATTCTTTCTAGCTATTTATTATATTTATTATTCTTAATTTCTCTAAGAAAAGCTTCTTTTACTTTAGTTATCTTTTTAAATATTATTTTATTTAATTTCTTTATAATAATATTAAATTTTATATACTTTTTTTAAATAAACTTTTTATTATTATTATTAAGATTACTTTTTTTAAATATATAGAACTTAAATTTAATAAATTATATTTTTTAGAATAATTTAAGGTTAATAATAAAGGTTTTAAATATCCTAAAGAGCTCTTTCTATTTAAGCTTTAATTTAAAGGTTTTAATAAGATTAGATAAGTATTTTTTTTTCCTTTAAAAAACCCTTTTTAATTACTTAACTTAACCTATATATATAAATAGAATGCTTTCTTATTTAGTATTTAGTTAGATTTTATAAGGAGCAAAAGGAGCTTTTTTATTATAATTATTCTAGTTATAATTATTGCCTATAAAAACCCTAGTAGGGAAAAATAACTAGTTATAATAACCCTTTTTTACCTATTCCCTGGGCTAGGGGCTAGTGCAGGGAAGTAAACCCTGGTCTCTGTAAAAACATAGCGCGCTAACCATTGCACTATACTACTATTAGGTAAGTATTTAATATAAAGTTTACTATTAATATATTTTAAGGTAGAAAAGTATAATAGATTATAAAGAATATAATATTTAAAATATAATTTAGATTTAGTTATTTTTAATAATATTAGAAGTAAGCTAGAATATATTAGTCTTAGTATAATAGGAAAGCTATTTTAAATATTAGATTAGGTTTAATAGAGTTTAATATTTTTAATATTAAAAGGGTATTAAAGTTATAATATTAAATAAAATTAATTATTTTATTAATTAGGGTAAAAAGAGACTAATACTATAGTTATTTAAATACTAATTATATTTACTCTTAGAATTCCCTAGTTAAGCCTTTTACTTGTATTTTAACTAAATATAAATAGTTAGATTATATAAAATTATAAACTAGTTTTATTAATTATAAACTAGATTTAACCTTGGTCGGGGACAAACTAAGTCGGTTTAAATCTGGCAGCACCCAAAGCTAAATTTTAGCTAGCTATATTAAATACTAACCCTAGTAGCTTACTCTATATTAGAGAGTAGATATAACTTAGGGACATATAATTGTGAACCGATTTTATTAATTGTAAACCAGATTTAATAATTGTAAATAAACATACTTTTGATTTCCTAGATATTTAAAATCTAGCCCAGATTACCAATTTTCTATGACTTTTTAGTAGCAATCTCTATATTTCATTTTAGCCTTGCTTTTATTGTTATAGTTCTTAATAAACCTTATAGTATTTATAATCCTTTCTAGCTACTAATTATATTAGCTATTATTAATATCTTCTAAGAACCTCTTTTCTTCTAGCTCTATATCCTTAAATTTACCTAAAATATACTTATTTATTATCTTATTAACCTTTATATACTCCTTTTAAATAAAATCTTTATTATTAATATTAATATTATTCTTTTAGAGTAACTAAAGCTTAAAATTAATAATTTTTATCTTTTAAAATAATATAAGATTAGTAATTTTAATCTTAGATAGCATAAATAGCCTATATTAAGGGAGGATCTATTTAAAGTATTTGATTAGGTTAGGAGGGCATTTAGTATAGAGCTTACTATTGGTGTATTTTGAGGTAGAAGGGTATGATAGATTATAAAGAATATAGTATTTAAAATATAATTTAAATTTAGCTATTTTTAATAATATTGGAAGTAGGCTAGAATATATTGGTCTTAGTGCAGTAGGAAAGCTATTTTAAATATTAGGATAGGTCTAATAGAGTTTACTATCTTTAATATTAAAAGGGTATTAAGATTATAAAATATATAAAGTTAATTATTCTATTGGTTAAGGCAAAAAGAGACTAATACTATAGTTGTTTAAATACTAATTGTATTTGCTCCTAGAATTGCCTGGTCGAGCCTCCTGCTTGTATTTTAACTAAATATAAACTTAGGGATATAGATCTCCTAGAGGTTTTAATACCAATGGTAATCTAAATATGAGGTTTTTCCTTTAAAAGATTGTTATATTATAGCTAAATAGTAGATAGTAATAATATAAAGAAATCGAAATAAACTAGATTTATTAATTATAAATAAATATACTTTTAATTTCCTAGATATTTAAAATCTAGCCTAAATATAAGAAATATATAATTAGAGTATATATAAATATTGGTTTATTGGCATAGTTAAAGAAATAACACCCTATAAGGCAGTTACATAGCTCTCTATATAACTCCTAGCTAAAGTAAATATACTATAACCCCGCCTAAGTAAGATTAGAAGAGAAGATTAAATATTAATAAAACTATTACTAAAGAACCCCCTAGTAATTACTAAAGACCCTTATTATAATCTTAGTTAGTTTATATTATAAATCCCTAGGATTTACTTATATTAATTAATCTTAGAAAGTATATAGATATAATCCTATAGATTAATAAGGTATTAAACAAAGAAATATATTATTAAATACCTAATTTATTAATAATAAAACCTTATATATTAATCTAGATTAATATTATATTCCTATTTAATTATAATTCCTATAATTACCTAAGAAAATATAAAACTATTCCTTATATTTATTATATAAAAGATCCTTTTTATTTTATTTATAATAAACCTATATATTACCTTAGTAAATAAAAAGAGTATAATAAACTAAAGAAGTTTAATCCTATATCCCCTTAATTATATTTTTCCTAATATAATTATATTAAGCTTATAAGGAAATAATATTAATATTAAAGGATTAGAAATAGACTTAGATATTATTACTCCTTAATTGCCTAATAAATATAAAGTATATTAAGGCAAAGTAAGAGAATTTCTTAAATAGCTTTTAATCTAAATAAAACCTATCCTATAAATAAACCTATAAGTATAGGGACTTTATTACTTAGTATATAATTATAAAACCTATAATAAAAAGAAAGTAAATATTAAAAGTATATACTTTATAATATTTAGTATATAGAAAGACCTAAAAAGACTTTAACTTTTTAATATATTCTAATTAGACTTTAGTAAAAAAGAAATAGAATACTAAAAAAAGCTAAGAATAATAAAAATACTTTATAATTTCCTTAGAAATTATAATATTAAAATTACTAAAGAATAAAAACTTATTTCTAAAGTCCTTAAAAAGATTATTAATTAAGAGAAATTTTACTATTAAATAAAAAAAAAAGCTAAAGCTCTTAAAGAGACTAATAAATAATTCTAATTTTATTACTAAGACCCTTACTTTATTTATTAGATTACTAGAAAAATATAGAAATTATAAATAATATTACTATAAGATATTATGCTATTATAACTAATTATAATTTTACTAATATTACCTTCTTAATTAATATAAATTAAGATAATCCTAACTTAAAATATATAAGTATTACTTATAAATATCCCTTATAACTAAAGTTTAATATACCTTTAAAATACCTTATATTACCTATAATATTTATCTTAATCCTAAATATTATAATTAATAGTAATAATATCCTTTTATTAATAAACTCCCTTATCCTAAGATTATACTTAAGAAGTCCTAATAAATAAAAAGCTAAATAATAAAAACTTTACTTAGCTTTAAAAGAATTATCCTAATAATTTAAAGTATAATAATAAGAAATATAAGAATTTTAATTTAAAATTTAAATACTTTTATAATTAATATCTAATTATAAATATTAATAAATTCTTATATATATAAGTATTCTAAGTTATACTTAAAAAGAAGGCAAAGAAATATTACTTTAATATAATAATTATTAATAAAGAATCTATACCCTTTAATTAAATATTTATAAAAATAAAGAAGGAATTTAAAAATAAGTAAATTCTTAATAAATATTATTAAGAATAATAAACCCTATATATTTATACTTAGATAAAGTAAAACCTAAGTATAAAATAATAAGAAGCTCTTTATAAATTCTTTAATTAACTTAAAGTATTTTAGTAAATATTATAAAATATTCTAAAGATTAATAAAATTACTTAAGTATAATTACTTAATATATATAATAGTATTAAAAAACTATAGAATATAATACTAAACCCCCTCTTGATATATAAGAAAGTATATTTATAGATTTAATATACATTTATTATTATAAGTATACTAATATAATATATTAAGTTTATACTAATTATATTAAAAGAATAGTTTATAATAAAATAAGTATATAAAGGCTATAAAAATAATTAATAAAGACCTTTATAACTAAGATACTAAAGTAAATATTATAAAGGTAATTTTACCTTAAAGTAACTATACTAGAAGAATAATAAATATTATATATACCTTAAAAAAGAATACTTTTTAATAAGATATATAATAGAAGAAAGAAAAGAGGTATATAAAAAATATAAAAAGATTAAAGAGGACTTTTACCTTAGTAAAGCTATTTATAATTTATATCTAGCTAAACTTAATAAGTCTAATAATAATATAGAAACTAAAGAAAAAAGAGAGAGTAATAATAATAAAGATTAATTTAAAGTAATTTCTATAGAGATATATACTTATTTTATAAGTACTATTAATACTATTAACTTACTTCTTATTTTAATTATATTTATAAATTAAGTAATTACCTATTATTTTATATAAAAAGACCCTTTTTATAATCTTTAAAAGAAATTATAAGAATATATAATAAAGTTTATATTTAATAAATACTATAGCTTAAATAAGTTCTATAGTATTATACTTAATACTAAAGCTATAAAGGTATCTATTAATAGCTAAGAATAATAGTTTATATTATAATAAATAATAATTATACTAATTAAACTAGATATATCTAAAGTAAGAAAAATAATTATTAGATTTAGAGGGGGAATACTATAGCTATCCCTTAGTATAGTAAATATTATTATATTATTTAGATTATCTTATTTTATATTATTTCTATAAATATACTATTATTTCTATATTTATATAATATAGATATATTAAATATTTACTTTTATAATCTTTATAATTATCTTAAATAAGGTAATATTTAAATACTTATTATATAAAAATAAGGATATTTATAGTAGCTATTAAATAATAAAAAAGCCTTAGTATAGTATAATCTTACTAATATTAAACTCTAGTAGCTATATTATTAATTTGGTTACCCTTCTATTAATAGGCTATATCAAGATATAAAAGTGATTTATATCCCCCTAAGGAGAGAGATAGCTTAATAAGATAATAATACTAAGGAGTATATTAAACCTTTAGACTTTTAAATCCTATAATATAATTACCCTTATATCTATAATTACCTTAGAAGCTTAAAAGTAATATAAAATAAAAACTATAAAGCTTTCTTTAATAAAAATAAAATATAATAAAAAGATAGCTAATAGCTAGAATTAGTATATTTTAATATACCTATAAATATACCTATAAATAATATTAATTAAAATATTTATATTCTAATATTACCTTATCTATAAAGGTAATATCCCTCCTAAATCTAACTCTATATATAGATATATATATTAAGAGATCTAGGCTACTAATATCTAGCCTAAGAGATCTAATAATAAATTTATTAATAAAATAAAAGATAAACTATACCTAAGTAATAATCTAATTACTAGGACTAAAATTAAGCTTATTTTATAGGAGCTTAAGTTACTCTAAAGAAAGGATTTTAATTATAATAATATTAATTTTATTAAATTATAATAAAGGCTAATAAAGCTAATATTAAAGTATCTTAATATATAATTTAGAACTAGCCTAAGTTCTTATAAAGAGAGGTTTTTAGAGGATCTAAAAATATATAAAAGTTAGCTTAATAATATAAAATAATATATAAGGAAATAGAGATTCTAAAAATAAAGGAACTAAAGAAGGAAGGGAGGTCCTATTAGAATCTATAAATTACTATGGGATTATAATATAATAAAAATATAATAAGATTAATAGGCTATATAAACTACTAATAAGAGCTAGCTATTTTATAGAGAGATAAGTAATTAAAAAATTAACTAAGATTTGCTAAAAATATTAACTAAATATTAAAGTACCTTAAAGATTTAAGTTTATAATTTAAGATAATTTTAAATTTAATTATTATATTATTATAAATATTATATATCTTAAGAGTAAACCTATATTATATATTATTAATAAAGTAATTATATTTAATATTGCTTATTTTCTATCTAATATATCTATATTAATTATCTAGAAGGTAATAAAGATATATTAGATTAAAACTTATATAGGATTACTTAATTAGGTAATTATTAACCTAGGAAAAAGCTTTATTAGTAAAGAATTTTGCTAAGAAGTAAGAATAAAAGATATAATTATATTAATTATGCCTATTAAAGTATATAACTTAATTAGTAAAATTAAATAATACTATATACTAATCTAGTATATATATATAATTATCTAATAAGAGGATCTATTTATAAAAATAAAGAAAGCTCTCTAGGTAATAATAAAAGCTATTAATAATACTATTAGCCTAAATAGCCTTATGCCTATACTCTTAGTATTTAAATTATATCTATAAATAACAAAGGACTTTAAACCCTTACTAAGTATAATAAAATATACTAAAGTAATCCAAAAAATAATAATAAAGGTATATAAGATTTATACTTAAAAGCAAATTACTAATACTTTTATTATATATAATAGCCTAAATACCTTTATTATCCTAAATCTCCTATAATTATTATAGATCTATATATATTAAAAGAAAGTAAGATAAATAGGATTATATATACTTATTATAATTAAAGGAGAAATCTATATTATTAATAATACTTATAGACCCTTTAAATTTTAATTAATAACTATTAAACTATTCCTTAAAGATCCTAATAATAAAGAAGCTCCTTAAGAGATATTAACTAAATAATCTAAGGAAAGTAAATAAAAAAATAAAAAGGACTTTGCCTATAAACCTTAACCTTTGGTATTAATAGAGAAAAGAAGAAAAGAATATTCTTAAAAGAATATTATTAATATTATCCTAATATAGCTAATCCTAAAGAGAGATAGAGAATAATTATAAAAGAATTCTATTATAATTAATATAAACCTAATTAATTAATTTAAAGATAAAACTAAATATATTAAGATATTTATATTAGTAAAAGAAAAGTTTAATCTTAAATTTATATTTAAACTTTATAAAAAGAAGATTACTATAATACTTAGATTATTATTTAAGGTATTAATTATAAAGAAGATTAAAGAATTAATTTAATATAGTATATTTAAGTTTATCCTATTTAATAAGAATATATATAATAAGATTAGAATTAATAATTATAAACAAACGCACTTTTAATTTCCTAGATATTTAAAATCTAGCCCAGACTACCAATTTTCCATGACTTTTCAGACCATCTTACGTAGCGTCTATCGACCTTTATACTTACTCTTGGACCCATTTTTATCGCGGTTTTTAACATAGGTTATAGTACTTATTATCCTTTCTAGCCACTTATTATATTTATTATTATTAATTTCTCTAAGAAAAGCTTCTTTTGCTTTAGTTATCTCCTTAAATACTATTCTATCTAATTTCTTTATAATAATATTAAATTTCTTATGCTTTTCTTAGATAAATCCTTTATTATTAATATTAAAATTATTCTTTTTAAGTATCAAGATATAAAAGTGATTTATATCCCCCTAAGGAGAGGGACAGCTCAACAAGGTAGCAACACCAAGGAGCATATCAAACCTTTAGACTTTCAAATCCTATGGTACAATTGCCCTTATGCCCACAATTACCTTGGAAGCCTAAAGGTAATATAAGATAAAAACTATAAAGCTTTCTCCGATAGAAATAAAACACAATAAAAAGATAGCCAATAGCCAGAATTAGTACATTTTAACGTACCTATAAACATACCTATAAACATACCCATAAACAATATTAATCAAAATGTTATTCTAATGCTGCCTTATCTATAAAGGCAATACCCCTCCTAAATCCGACTTTGCATATAGATATATGCATTAAGAGATCCAGGCCACTAATATCTAATTTACTACAGTAAATAAATACTACCTCAACAAGGAAATCTGCTATTTATAATATCAAAGCATTATATATCCCAAGGATAAGATCAAGCTTATCCTTTGGGAGTATAAGCTACTCAAGAGAAAAGGCCTTAATAGTGATGATATTGAATTTATTACTTAATAATAAGATATGCTAAAGCTAATGCTAAACTATTGGTTATTTATAAAAAAAAGACCTAGCCTAAATAATTCTTAAAAGAGATTTATAGAGGATATAAATAGTAATGATAAGTAGCTTAATGATTTGATACGGATGATTGAATTTGGAATGAAATAAATATGAAAAAAAGGAACCGATGAAGGAAGGGAGGTCTGGGGAATCTGGACCAGTACCCTACTAGAATCCACAAATTACTATGGGATCATAATACAACAAAAATATGATGAGATTCTTTTTAAGTATATAGAACTTAAATTTAATAAGTTATATCTTTTAGAATAATTTAAGATTAGTAATAAAGGTTCTAAATAGCCTAAGAAGCTCTTTCTTTCTAAGTTTTAATTTAAAGGTTTTAATAAGATTAGGTAGGTATTTAATATAAAGTTTGCTATTAGTATATTTTAAGGTAGAAAAGTATAATAAATTATAAAGAATATAATATTTAAAATATAGTTTAGATTTAGCTATTTTTAATAATATTAAAAGTAGGCTAGAATATATTAGTCTTAACATAGAAAGCTATCTTAAATATTAGGATAGGTTTAATAGAGTTTACTATCTCTAATATTAAAAGGGTATTAAGATTATAAAATATATAAAATTAATTATTTTATTGGTTAGGGTAAAAAGAGACTAATACTATAGTTATTTAAATATTAATTGTATTTGCTCCTAGAATTGCCTGGTTAAGCCTCCTGCTTATATTTTAACTAAATATAAATAGAAGCTACTTTTAAAGCTAAATCCTAAGAAATACTAATAATTAAGAAACTACTTATATTTAATAGTATAATTATTACTTTATTAAAGAATAATAATATTATAATATAATAAAAAGAATAAGATAAGAAGATTATACTAATTAAAACTAAGGACCTAAAGGTTACTAAGTAATAATATATAGAATAATAAGTATAAGGAGTATATATTACCTTAATTTACTAACTAAAGGTATACTATAACCTCTTTACTATAGTATAATTCTAAGAGCCTAATAATATAAAAATTAAGGCCTTAAATAAGTACCTTAAATAATAATAAGAAAACCTTAACTATAGACTTATATTTATCCTACTTAACCTCTTAATAGTAAAGCTATTTATATTTATTAATAATATATTTATAAATAATACTAACCTTTCTTTATAACTTAGGTTTATTATAATCCTTACTAATAAATAACTAGATAATAAAATATTTAGAATAAATAGAAATATTATCTATTATAGCTTAACTAAGTATAGAAAAGTAACCTAAAGTATATTAATATTAGAGATCTATAGTATAATTATAGGTATAGATATTATTTATATAATTTCTATAACCCTTAATTAGATTATTAATTAACTAGAAATACCTTATATTCTTATAATTATATATATAGATTTTTACTTATTTTATAAATACCTTATAAAGCTAGGGATAATAAAGGAAAAGTACTTAATAATTAATATAATAGCTTTATAATAATTATATAAATAATAAGAACTATATAAAATTAGATAGATTAATAAAAAAGATAATCTAGCTAATATATTTATAAAAGGGAGCCTTAATTAAATACTAGAGTAATTTATTAATAATAATAATATAATAATTTAAATAGAAAGTTAGATTATATAAGAATAAATAGTAAGCTTATACCTAATATATAGGATTAAAGGAGAAATAAACAGAAGGAGAAAAAGGATAATATTATAACTTAATTATTAAAACTTATAGGAAGGGTATATATTATTTCTATAAAAAGAGAAAAAGTCTAGTATTAGTTTATTAGTATAATTAAAGGAATAATACTCTATAAGGTAGTTATATAGCTCTCTATGTAATTCTTAGCTAAGGTAGATATACTATAATCCTGCCTAAGTAGGGTTAAAAGAGAAGATTAGATATTAATGAAATTATTACTAAAGAACCCCTTAGTAGCTACTAAAGACCCCTGTTATAACCTTAGCTAGTTTATATTATAAACCCCTAGGACTTACCTATAATAAAATAATTAAAATATTTTAAAATAATTTTAATAGATAAAAAAAGTAATATTTAAAAAAGGAATTATAGTAATTATTAAAAAGTTATAAAATACTTTTTTTAATAAAGAAATAAAGATTTTAAAAAATAAATTAAGAGTAATAGCTAATTTAATTAATTTTTTAAATTCTAAAATAAATATATAATAAATATAATATAATATTTAATTATCTTTATAATAAAATACTTCCTAAGTATTAATAAAAATATTAAAAGAATTTATAGTTATTATATCTACCTTAGTAAAAGTATTTTTATATATAAAACTACCTATTATACTAATAAGTACTAAGTAATATAATATCTTTACTAATATAATTAATAAAAATATTATAAAACAAATAATTAAATTAAATAAGATCTATATAAATAAGAACTAATCCTTATTATATTTTTATTATATTATAATCTTATAGTAATTTGTGGATTCTAGTAGGTAGACCTCCCTTCCTTTTTTAGTTCCTTTGTTTTTAGAATCTCTATTTCCTTATATATTATTTTATATTATTAAGCTAACTTTTATATATATTTAGATCCTCTCTTTATAAGAACTTAGGCTAGTTCTAAATTATATATTAAGATACTTTAATATTAGCTTTATTAGCCTTTATTATTATTTAATAAAATTAATATTATTATAATTAAGATTCTTTCTTTGGAGTAACTTAAGCTTCTATAGAATAAGCTTAATTTTAGTCCTAATAGCTAGATTATTACTTAGGTATAGTTTATTTTTTATTTTATTAATAAATTTATTATTAGACCTCTTAGGCTAGATATTAATAGCCTAGATCTCTTAATATATATATTTATATATAGAGTTAGATTTAGAAGAGGTATTACCTTTATAGATAAGGTAGTATTAGAATAATATTTTGATTAATATTATTTATAAGTATATTTATAGGTATATTAAAATATACTAATTCTAGCTATTAGCTATCTTTTTATTATATTTTATTTTTATTAGAGAAAGCTTTATAGTTTTTATTTTATATTGCCTTTAGGCTTCTAAGGTAATTATAGATATAAGGGTAATTATATTATAGGATTTAAAAGTCTAAAGATTTAATATACTCCTTAGTATTATTATCTTATTAAGCTATTCCTCTCCTTAGGGGGATATAAATCACTTTTATACCTTGATAGGTCTAAGAGTAAGTATAAAGGTTGCTAATGGATACTATGTAAAATAGTCTAAAAAGTCATGGAAAATTAGTAATCTGGGCTAGATTTTAAATATCTAGGAAATTAAAAGTGTATTTGTTTACAATTAATAATAGTACTAGTATAATATCACTTATTTGTTCCCTTTAGAATCTAACAAATCTTAATATTAATAATAATTATTAATTATAAATTAGATTTATTAATTATAAATAAATATACTTTTAATTTCCTAGATATTTAAAATCTAACCTAAACTACTAATTTTCTATAACTCTTTAGCTAACTATTATTTTATTAATAGTAATCTTTATACTTACTCTTAAACCTATTTTTATAATAGGTTTTAATATAGATTATAATATTTATTATCCTTTCTAGCTACTTATTATATTTATTATTATACATTTCTCTAAAAAAAGCCTTTTTTACTTTAATTATCTCCTTAAATATTATTTTATTTAATTTCTTTATAATAATATTAAATTTTATATATTTTTTTTAGATAAATCTTTTATTATTAATATTAAGATTATTTTTTTTAAATATATAAAATTTAAATTTAATAAATTATATTTTTTAAAATAATTTAAGATTGATAATAAAGATTTTAAATAGCCTAAAAAGCCCTTTTTTTTAAAACTTTAATTTAAAGGTCTTAATAAGATTAGGTAAATATTTAATATAAAGTTTATTATTAGTATATTTTAAGGTAGAAAAATATAATAAATTATAAAGAATATAATATTTAAAATATAATTTAGATTTAGCTATTTTTAATAATATTAAAAATAAGCTAAAATATATTAGTCTTGGTATAATAGGAAAGCTATTTTAAATATTAGATTAGGTTTAATAAAGTATATTATTTTTAATATTAAAAGAGTATTAAGATTATAATATTAAATAAAATTAATTATTTTATTAGTTAGGGTAAAAAGATACTAATACTATAGTTATTTAAATACTAATTATATTTACTCTTACAATTACCTAATTAAGCTTTCTACTTATATTTTAAATAAATATAAATATTAATAATAAAGAATATATTTAAAAATAAATATAAAATATTTTTTATTTTTATTTTTATTTTAATTTCTTTATATTATTTCTATCTACTATCTAGCTATAATATCAAGATATAAAAGTGATTTATATCCCCCTAAGGAGAGGGACAGCTCAATAAGGTAGCAATACCAAGAAACACATTAAATCTTTAGACTTTCAAATCCTATAGTATAATTACCCTTATGCCTATAATTACCTTAAAAGCCTAAAGGTAATACAAAATAAAAACTATAAAGTTTTCTCTAATAAAAATAAAATATAATAAAAAGATAGCTTTCCCAATAGCTAGAATTAGTATATTTTAATATACCTATAAATATACCTATAAATATACCTACAAATAATATTAATCAAAATATCATTCTAATACTACCTTATCTATATAAGCAATACTCCTCCTAAATCTAACTCTATATATAGATATATATATCAAGAGATCTAGGCTACTAATATCCAATTTACTATAATAAATAAATACTACCTTAACAAAGAAATCTACCCTTTATAATATTAAAGTATTATATATCCTAAGGATAAAATTAAGCTTATTTTTTAAAAGTATAAGCTACTTAAGAGAAAAGGCCTTAATAGTAATAATATTAAATTTATTATTTAATAATAAGATATACTAAAGTTAATATTAAACTATTAATTATTTATAAAAAAAAGATCTAGCTTAAATAACTCTTAAAAGAGATTTATAGAGAATATAAATAGTAATAATAAGTAGCTTAATAATTTAATATAGATAATTAAATTTAGAATAAAATAAATATAAAAAAAAGGAACTAATAAAGGAAGGGAGGTCCTACTAAAATCCATAAATTACTATAGGATCATAATACAATAAAAATACAATAAGAGTCTAGCTATAATATAATAATCTTTTTAAAGGAAAAACCTTATACTTAGGTTACTATTAGTATTAAAACCTCTAGAAGATTTATATCCCTAAGTTATATCCACTCTTTAATATAAAATAAGCTACTAAGATTAATATTTAATATAGCTAGCCAAAATTTAGCTTTAGGTATTACCAGATTTAAACTAACTTAGTTTATCCCTAACCAAGGTTCCTAATCTTAGTTATTAACTTAACTATACCAGCAGTATAGTTAATATATTACTAGCCCCCATATAAAATATTTAATATTATTATAAAGAAATTAAATAGAATAATATTTAAGGAGATAATTAAAATAAAAAAAGCTTTTTTTAGAGAAATTAATAATAATAAATATAATAAATAGCTAGAAAGGATAATAAGTATTATAATTTATATTAAATATTATAATAAAAATAGATTTAAGAGTAAGTATAAAGATTATTATTAAAAAGTTATAGAAAATTAGTAATTTAGGCTAGATTTTAAATATCTAGGAAATTAAAAGTATATTTATTTATAATTAATAATAAATATATAATATAATTATTTTAATTTCTTTGTATTATTTCTATCTACTATTTAGCTATAATATAATTATCCTTTAAAGGAAAAACCTTGTGCTTAGGTTACTATTAGTATTAAAACCTCTAGGAGATAATATAGTTATTATTAGTATATATTTTAATTAATATTATCTTTAGGTATATCTATAAGTATTTAAAGATATACTAATTCTAGATATTAAAAAAGCTATTTATTTATTTATATTTAGTTAAAATATAAGTAGAAAGCTAGACTAAGCAATTCTAGGAGTAGATATAATTAGTATTTAAATTACTATAATATTAGTCTTTTTTTACCCTAACTAAGCTATCTATTTATTATATTATATTATTATTAAAAAAAGCTTTATAGTTTTTATTTTTATTTTTATTTTTATTTTTATTTTTTAAAAAAAAACCCCTTTTCTAATTACTTAACTTAACCTATATATATATATAAATAGGATACTTTCTTATTTAGTATTTAGTTAGATTTTACAAGGAGCAATAAGAGCTTTTTATTACAATTATTCTAGTTATAATTATTGCCTATAAAAACCCCAGTAGGGAAAAATGACTAGTTATAATAACTCTTTTACCTATTCCCTGGGCCGGGGGCTGGTGCAGGGAATTGAACCCCGGTCTCTGTGAAAAACACAGCGCGCTAACCACTGTACCACACCACCTTATAGTTTTTATTTTATATTACTTTAAAGCTTTTAAAATAATTATAATATAAATATAATTATATTATAGAATTTAAATATCCAAAGATTTAATATATATCTTAGTATTACTATTTTATTAAGCTATCTCTCTCTCTAAGAAGATATAGATTACTTTTATACCTTAAAAAAACCTTTAAACTCTATATAATAATGAACACTTTTTATTATTCCTTTATTAACCTATCTTTTTAAGCTATATATAAACCAAAGATTTTACCAAAGTCTATTATTACCCTTACTAGAAGGGCGCCCTACATAGAAAGGAAAATTTCTACTCCCTTTATTAAAATCAAAATCAAAGGAAGGATATCTTCGAACATAGCAAAGCCCCCCTGGTCGTGCCCCCGGAGGGCTGCCGGAGGCGTTTGGGGGTGGGTGTTGTAGGCTGGTGTGAGGCTCGTAGCTTTGCGGTTAGCATGGTCAGGCACAGCGTGGGCGTCAGTGGTATCTTGTATAATATTAAAAGGGTTTCTATTAGTTGGTCTAAAATACTATTTATAACCACTACAACCTTATGGTCAAAGCACAAGGTAGGATCTCAGTGCTCTTAGGGCTCATAGGCTTGGAAGTTGGATTGTACACATCATTTACAACCCCGAGCTGGAAGAAGTAATGCACTGGTATTGGGAACCATTAGTCAGCCAGCTGGCCCGGTATTCTTGGGCACCGACGCTATGGCCCGGCGGCACCCGCGGAACACGAGGCAAAGCTAATTGTTCCAGCGCGGGGCTCCGCGGTGCCTGGGTGACTCCACGACTCTGCGGCAGCATGCAACGAAACGTGGTTATTTATGATGGGCACCGCGGGTTCCTCGACAAATGCCGGGTCGTGTAGTTATTAGAGATACAATAGGAGGCTCCTTGAAGCAGGGTTGACCACTGTGATTATTAGCCTTGGCTAAAGAGACTCGCTCGTAAGGTCTACTAAGATCTGTAATCTAATCCTGCCTGAAGGCTTGCCAAGATGGCTATCTATTTAGCAACTTCGACCACCTCATGACTGGGAGTAAGGGCGAGGATCAGTCCCCAGCCCTTCTGCGACTAATTCACTCTATAACTGTTACCCGACCGGAAAGCGTTGCTTGCACCTCATTCAAGTAGTGAATAAACCTCACTGGGCGCCTACTTCTGCGTTCCGTGGTCCCGCGATTCCCAGAGCATTTTACTACCTGCTGTGTACACGTACACGAGCGGCCTTTCGGTGCTCATCCGCTTCGGACTCGGAGCTCGTGGGCTCCGCATCGCAGCGCGGTGCATGCATGCCTGAGGAAATAGGCGGGATGGCAGTTTACAAAATGCGGTGTCGTTTAGCCCCAGAAGGCTGGGGTTTCCAGTGAGGCAGTGACACAAGCGTATACGAGGCAAGATTAAGGGGTAAATATATATGTACGAAAATACGATACCAACCTTCTGCAACACGGAGATGCCGCATGCCGGCAATAGTAGCATCCACGGGAATGCAAGGGGGATACTTTGTAAAATGACGCGAATAACGATAATAATACGGATATTAGGTTATTGAAATGTATAGGCCCTTGTAAACTTTAGTACTTAATAAACTTAATAGGAAAACTCTAGGTGCTTAACGATGGCACCATAGGGGAATGGATGTCAAATATTAAGGCAAGAAGGAAAGCTAAAATCGACAGAACCAGAGTTCGCGAAAAACCCTACCTCTGGGGAGAAGAGACCACCTTCCCTTCCCAATCATGAGCTCATCGCTAACCTTTGACGTTGCGAACGTCCATCAATTGATCATTGTAACCGAATCTTACACAGTACGTACCATCCGGGCCCGATTTCTTGGAGCCATTGTGGTCAGAGAAGACTAGGGTGAAGGGCATGCCGGCACAGGGGTTTCTGCTCATATTACATTACATATAGCCGTCTCTGTTTCATTGAACTTGAAGTTGTACTTGGTGTCGCGATTCAAATGCCGATGTGGTGTAAAGCTACCATGACAGAGTTGCAAAGTTGGAGTGGAGAGAATGTCAGAAACCTTCTCACTTAACATTCCGTGGCATACATCCATATCTCATATGTAGGTCCTTAGGTTTCGGGGGGTAAATGGGCATTTGCTACGCAATATCCATCGACCGGGCTAGAAAGTGTAAATATCGGGCTCCGTAGTTCCGGATGTACCGCGTCGTCCCGCACCCACTACTGTCAGCTTGTGTGCGTCTGTTCATACCCTCTAGTAGATACGGTAATTATGCTGGTAATGGCTATGCCTAGATAACTAGCTAGACTGAATGGAATGGAATGGAATGGAATGGAATTAAATATTAAACATTTGACCTCATTCTCTTTGAGTGTCAGAAAGCTCCAAAATATACCTTGCCTACATTACCCATGGGTACAAGTTAGTATATAAAAATATGAACCATAATCCAATACATTTGGTATCATAGCAGTAGTACTGACCAATACGATGATATCATTGATTAGCACAATATTGCTACCCGTATCGAATTGACTTCTATAATCACCTATTATGTAATGATGGCTGTATTCTTAGGCTGCTCTAATCCAATTGGCCAGAGGTCGTGTGCGTGACCCGCTTGGAGCTTTCTGACAAGCGAAGAGATGTCTCCTGCGCTGCACGCGCTACAAGGTTGACCGTTGACATAAGCAGCAGCATTGTGGCCTGTTTTTTGAACTTTAAGGTCATTGGAGATGCTCTTCTCTTAAAAGGCTTGACTGATTGGTGACCGCAATGACTTCTGTTGACTAAACTGGCGGTAACAACAAGGTTCAATAGCCTACTGAGCGATTTGTTTCGGTGGTCTAGGTATTATGGTTACAGTTAAAGATTAGGTAGAAGCCTTAATTGTTCATATGTACTATTTGATCATGGAGCTATTATTCATCGTTTCCTTCTCGCTAGAGAAGTTGGCCTCTATAGAAGGGGATGGATTAAATACTAGTGGATGATCCCTTAGCAACAGTACGTGGTGCATTTGAGACCCCCACTATACGATTTATAACCTAGCCGAGGGGAGATTAAGCTAATGGCCTCAGAATATTTATTGATGGCGCGATGGAGTCCAGCATCAGAGCTGCCACGAAGGCCAGCGGGCGCTTGGTAATGGCCCACTCGGTGTTGAGCCAGGGCTTTAGCCGTTGTGTATATTGGAGCGGTATGAGTCTTGGGACGGACCTATCTTAACTTGTTTGAAGCGTGGAACCAATGCTTTGATAGCTGCGGGGGTTACTCCCTAAGACTCTTAGATAAGCCTATGAGAATATACCTTGAATAAATTGTTAATTAATCCCCCTTTAACTCTGGTAATAATTTCTAGTAAATATGCTTTAATAGTAAAGATTTAATATTAAGTAAAATATATTATAGTATATATTTAATTATATAGAACACTAGGTAGTTATTAATAGTATAGTTTAAATAAACTTATATATAGGTTTTAATAAAGGTAAATTTATATAGAGTAAATAATTTATATATTAAGAAAAGGTAAATATAATAAATATAAGTAAATAAAAAGGTATTAAAAAGATAGTTTCTATTAATTATAAACTAGATTTAATAATTATAAATAAATACACTTTTAATTGCCTAGATATTTTAAGTCTAGCTTAGACTACTAATTTTCCTTAAATATATTAGTCTTAGTAAACTCTATTAAACCTATTCTAATATTTAAGATAGCTTTCCTATTATACTAAGATTAATATATTCTAGCTTACTTTTAATATTAATGAAAATAGTTGAATTTAGATTGTTTTTTAAATGCTATATTTCTTCTTAGTATTATTATCTTATTAAGCTATCCCTTTTCTTAGGAGGATATAAATTACTTTTATACCTTAATAATAAGTAGCTTAATAACTTAATATAAATAATTAAAATTAAAGTAAAATAAGTATAAAAAAAGGAACTAATAAAGAAAGGAAAGTCTAGGAAATTTAAATTAGTATCCTACTAAACTCTATAAATTACTATAGAATTATATTATAATAAAAATATAATAAGATACTTATTATTTTATTTAATTACTTGTTTTATTTAATATTATTAATTCCTTTAATAAATACTATTTACATTGGTCGGGGATAAACTAAGTCAGTTTAAATCCGGCAGCACCTAAAGCCAAATTTTAGCTAGCTATATTAAACGCTAATCTTAGCAGCTTACTCTACGTTAGAGAGCGGATATAACTTAGGGATATAGA
The DNA here is from genome assembly GCA_020623695.1 of Calonectria henricotiae. Classification (NCBI taxonomy): domain Eukaryota; kingdom Fungi; phylum Ascomycota; class Sordariomycetes; order Hypocreales; family Nectriaceae; genus Calonectria; species Calonectria henricotiae. Next base: position 111,498 of record JAHVYB010000073.1, on the reverse strand, counting down.
TCTCCTAGAGGTTTTAATACCAATGGTAATCTAAGTATAAGGTTTTTTCTTTAAAAAGATTATTATATTATAGCTAAATAGTAGATAGAAATAATATAAAGAAATTAAAATACTATTTATATTTTATAAAAATATAAATAAAATGCTTAATTAGGTAATTCTAAGAGTTTTTATAAATAATATTTAAATATTTATAATATTAATCTCTTTTTACCCTAAATTAATAAAATAACTAACTTTATATAATATTTTAATTTTAATATCCTTTTAATATTAAAAATAATAAACTTTATTAAACTTATCCTAATATTTAAAATAGCTTTTCTATTATACTAAGATTTATATATTTATATTTACTTAAAATATTAATAGATATTTTATTAATAAATTTATTATTAAACCTCTTAAGCTAGATACTAGTAGCTTAGATCTCTTAATATATATATTTATATATAAAGTTAGATTTAAAAGAAATATTACCTTTATAAATAAAATAATATTTAAATAATATTTTAATTAATGTTATTTATAGGTATACTTATAGATATATTAAAATATACTAATTTTAGCTATTAGCTATCTTTTTATTATATTATATTTCTATTAAAGAAAGCTTTATAATATTTATTTTATATTAACTTTAGATTTCTAAGGTAATTATATATATAAGAATTAATAATTATAAACAAATGCACTTTTAATTTCCTAGATATTTAAAATCTAGCCTAGACTACCAATTTTCCTTAACTTTTTAGCAACCTCTGTATTTCTTTTTAGCCTTACTTTTATTATTATAATTCTTAATAAACCTTTCTAGCTACTAATTATAATAGCTATTATTAATATCTTTTAAAAACCTCTATTTGTCTAGCTTTATATCCTTAAATTTACCTAAAATATACTTATTTATTATTTTATTAATATTTATATATTTCTTTTAAATAAAATATTTATTAATAATATTAATATTATTCTTTTAAAGTAATTAAAGCTTAAGATTAATAATATTTATTTTTTAAAATAATATAAGATTAGTAATTTTAGTCTTAAATAGTATAAATAGGGGGGCTAGTAGTATATTAGCTATAGTATAGTAAGAGGATAAAAGTAACAATTTAACCCTATTTTTTTTATGTTTGGTTAAAATACAAGCAGGAGGCTCGACCAGGCAATTCTGGGAGCGGATATAATTAGTGTTTAAACAACTATGGTGTTGGTCTCTTTTAACCCTATTTTTACACTAAAACTTACCTATTTTAAAAGCTATATAAAATATTATAATATTATATTATAATTATAGGAAAATTATTTTATTATATATAATTAGCTATTATATTATATATATCTTTCTTGAATATTTTAAGTTAGTATATTTTATATAAATTAAGTATAATAAAATTATAGTACATATAAAAATTTAATATTTCTTTACTTAAGGTTAATTATTTATTTTTATATTTATATTTAATTAAAATATAAGTAGAAGGCTTAACTAGGTAATTCTAGGAATAAATATAATTAGTATTTAAATAATTATAATATTAATCTCTTTTTACCTTAATTAATAGAATAATTAACTTTATATATTTTATAATCTTAATACTCTTTTAATATTAAAAATAATAAACTCTATTAAATCTATTTTAATATTTAAAATAGCTTCTTTATTATACTAAGATTAATAAATTCTAGCTTATTTCTAATATTATTAAAAATAGCTAAATTTAAATTATATTTTAAATATTATATTCTCTATAACCCCTTATATCTATTTACTATAAAATATACTAATAGTAAGCTTTATACTAAATACCCTCCTAACCTAGTTAAATACTTTAAATAGATCCTTTCTTAATATAGGCTATTTATACTATTTAAGACTAAAATTATTAATCTTATATTATTTTAAAAAATAAAAATTATTAATTTTAAGCTTTAATTACTTTAAAAGAATAATATTAATATTATTAATAAATATATTATTTAAAAGAAATATATAAAGATTAATAAGATAATAAATAAATATATTTTAGGTAAATTTAAGAATATAAAGCTAGAAGAAAAGAGGTTCTTAGAAGATATTAATAATAGCTAGTATAATTAGTAGCTAGAAAGGACTATAGATATTATAAGGTTTATTAAGAATTATAATAATAAAAGTAAGGCTAAAAAGAAATACAGAGGTTGCTAAAAAGTTAAGGAAAATTGGTAGTCTAGGCTAGATTTTAAATATCTAGGAAATTAAAAGTGTGTTTATTTATAATTATTATTATTTTTATATATATAATTAATAAAAATAGATTAAGAAAAAGATATATATATCTTTAAATATTTCTATTTATATTTAGTTAAAATACAAGCAGGAGGCTTAACCAGGCAATTCTAGGAGCAAATATAATTAGTATTTAAATAACTATAGTATTAATCTCTTTTTGCCCTAACCAATAAAATAATTAATTTTATATATTTTATAATCTTAATACTCTTTTAATATTAAAAATAATAAACTCTATTAGACCTATCCTAATATTTAAAATAGCTTTCCTATTATACTAAAACTAATATATTTTAGCCTACTTTTAATATTATTAAAAATAACTAAATCTAAACTATATTTTAAATATTATATTCTTTATAATCTATTATACCCTTTTACCTTAAAATATATTAATAATAAACTTTATATTAAATACCTACCTAATCTTATTAAGACCTTTAAATTAAAGCTTAGAAAGAAAAGGCTCCTTAGGCTATTTAGAACTTTTATTACTAATCTTAAATTATTCCAAAAGATATAACTTATTAAATTTAAGTTTTATATACTTAAAAAGAATAATCTTAATATTAATAATAAAAGGTTTATCTAAGAAAAGCATAAGAAATTTAATATTATTATAAAAAAATTAGATAGAATAATATTTAAGGAGATAATTAAAGCAAAGGAAGCTTTTCTTAGAGAAATTAATAATAATAAATATAATAAGTAGCTGAAAAGGATAATAGGTACTATAACCTATATTAAAAACCACAATAAAAATAGGTCCAAGAGTAAGTGTAAAGATTGCTAATAGATATTACGTAAGATGGTCTGAAAAGTTATGGAAAATTGGTGGTTTGGGCTAGATTTTAAATATCTAGGAAATTAAAATAAGCTATATTAGGGTATTTATTAAGGAGTATTATAGGTGAGTTTTGGTGTAAAAACAGGGTTAAATTGTCACTTTTATCCCCCTACTATACTAGTATAATTAAGTTAGTAACTAAGATTAGAAACCTTAGTTAGAAATAAACTAAGTTTATTTAAATCTAGTAATACCTAAAGCTAATTTAGCTAGCTATATTAAATACTAACCTTAGTAGCTTACTTTATATTAAAGAATAAATATAACTTAGGAATATAGATCTTTTAAAGGTTTTAATACTAATAGTAATCTAAATATAAGTTTTATTTTTTAAAAGATTATTATAATATAGCTAGATAGTAGATAGAAATAATATAAAGAAATTAAAATAGTATAAATAGCTTATATTAAGAAAGGATCTATTTAAAATATTTAACTAGATTAGAAGGGTATTTAGTATAGAGCTTACTATTAGTATATTTTATAGTAAATAAATATAAGGGATTATAAAGAATATAATATTTAGAATATAGTTTAGATTTAGTTATTTTTAATTAAATTAAAAGTAAGCTAGAATATATTAATCTTAGTATAATAGGAAAGCTATTTTAAATATTAGGATAGATTTAATAGAATATATTATTTTTAATATTAAAAGAATATTAAGATTATAAAATATATAAAATCAATTATTTTATTAGTTAAAGTAAAAAAAGATTAATATTATAATTATTTAAATATTAATTATATTTACTCTTAGAATTACTTAATTAAGCCTTTTACTTATATTTTAATTAAATATAATTTATTTTTAAATTATTTTAAAAAATATAATTTATTAAATATAAGTTTAATATACTTTAAAAAATTAATATTAATATTAATAATAAAAAGTTTATTTAAAAGAATATAAGAAATTTAATATTATTATAAAGAAATTAAATAAAATAATATTTAAAGAGATAATTAAAGTAAAAAAAGCTTTTCTTAGAGAAATTAATAGTAATAAATATAATAAGTAGCTAGAAAGGATAATAGGTACTATAATAATAGGTTTAAGGGTGGTATAGTACAGTAGTTAGTATACTATGTTTTTTATAGAGACTAGGGTTTAATTTCCTGCACTAGCCCCTAGCCTAGGGAATAGATAAAAGAGTTATTATAATTAGCTATTTTTCCCTACTAGGGTTTTTATAGGCAAATAATTATAACTAGAATAATTATAATAAAAAAAAAACTCCTACTATTTTTTATAAAATCTAACTAAATACTAAATAAGAAAGTATTCTATTTATATATATAGGTTAAGTTAAGTAATTATAAAGGGTTTTTTTTTTAAAATAAAAAAATAGATTTAAGAGTAAGTATAAAGATTACTATTAAAATGTTATAGAAAATTAGTAGTCTAAGCTAGATTTTAAATATCTAGGAGATTAAAAGTGTGTTTATTTATAATTAATAAATCTAGTTTATAATTAATAAATCTAGTTTATAATTAATAAAATTAGATTATAATTTTATAAGAAAACTATTTTAATTATTATAATATATTTAAATACTTATTATATTTACTCTTAAAATTATTTAATTAAGTATTTTATTTATATCTTTATTAAATATAAATTAAAACTTATAAATAATAGTAAAATTTATTTTATTTTAATATTTAAAAAGATTTAAAACTATAATATTAAAATAATAAGTTCTATTAAATTTATTTTAATATTTAAATTAAAATATAATAATTTATTTAATTATAATTAAATAAATAATCTTAAATTATAATTTAAATTTTAAATTTTAAATCCTTTCTTATAATTTATAAAGATCTTACTTTTAATATATATTAGAGAATTGTTTTAGTAGTAAAATAGCTAATTTTAATGTAAGGAGTCGGGTGGTGTGCTAAGCCTTGCAATAACCTTCCTAGCCGTTAGGCCAAAAAGATCAATCAATTCAGTTAGCTTCGCTACACCAAATCGCACCACACAATAGCTTATAGGGATACAGGGCGCGCCGGGCCCTACGCGCCCGGTCGTCCTCTTACATTTAATCACTGTAAGCAAGGGTATTAGAAAGCTCTATCAATGCTCCTATTATTATAACATTTCTATAAGTGAAACACTGGTCATTGTTTAAATTCATTGCAGCTACTACTGTCGCATAAACAACACTATTACTCACACATTCCACATAAAGAGGACAGAGTTAGCATAAACGTTCGGGACTTAGTAACGTCCGAAATTCCGTTCAACTTCATCTGCAACTACACCGCCCAGTAGGATCCACGCTCTTTCTAACATTCCGCATAATCCGTACAGGTCTCCAGGGTGTCAAAGGGTTGAAAATGGTGTTTTTGCGAAACCCCCGTTGTGTCCCATAAATCCCCCGCAGGTGTGCAGGGGGAGATCGGTACTCCGGGTCGCGTAAAATTCCGGAACGACCGCCAGTGTGCCACGACCACCGGTGTGCCACGACCAATACCCTGTTGGAAGTCCGGTACGTTAAACCCACTATTGGCTATCATGTACTTTGACATTGGCCCGCAGGCCTTTGCATGGTACACCAAAATGCACTGCCCAACGCGCGGCCTCGCGTACAATGCAGTGTAAGAGCCGGAGTGAGTCGGAGTCGGTCTGGGACCTGTCAAGCAGCGAATATATAAGGTAACAACGTAGCCGGTTTCCAGAGACTTGACATTCGCAATCCAACAGCATCCTCTCAAGCAACCCACATCAATCCACCAGCCTTTCTTCCACCCTCAAACTAAACAACTAAACAAGTCATCAACATGCCTATCTTTACCATCGTTGTTCCCGAGATCACCGCCGATAAGAAGGACGAGTTCCTTTCTCACTGGCCTGAGCTGATCTCCGAGCTTAAGTCTCAGCCTGGAGTTGCGAGCGCAACGGGAGGACAGATTGTCGCCGACGACAACGGAGAGGTCAAGGACTTCAAGTTTGTCGAGACTCTTGGTGAGCTCCCGATATTTGTCCATCAGAATAGAACAATATGAGCTAACACCGAGTTCAGCCTTTAACTCATTCGAGGACGAGGAGAAGTTTGGCAACTCCGCTTGGGCAAAGGAGCACCAGGCCCTCTACGAGACCCATGTCGGTGGCGAGCCTACAGTTGGCCGCTTCGAGGTTGAGGACCTCCCCGTGGGCGCAGCCCGCAAGCCCTTTATTCAGTTCTCAAGCATCATTCTCTCAGACGAGAGCAAGCGCGAGGCGGCGACCAAGGCCTGGACCGATGTCTCCGCTGCTCTTGGCAGGGAGATGTGGGGTGGCAGGCGCGTCGAGAATGACCCGCCAGTTGGGCTCGCAGTAATTGACTGGGCTAGCCTCGAGGTATTTAACCGCCCAAGTTCCCAAATTTTTCCTGGTGCTTTACTAACTGAACCGGTTTAAAGGAAGCTGATGCAGCATACAAGGACCCCAAGGTGGCCGCCGCGTTTGATATCTTCAAGGCTCTTGGTGAGGTCAAGAATGTTTTTGTCAAGCTTGAGTAAACATATCACGACCCTGGCAATAATTCTTATATCATCCATGCGCTTGTCTGCAGCATATCGCCGGTCAAGTAGGCTATAGTATAAGTTTAGCTATCATGAAATATATTGGCAGGCTGGTTCAGCCAACTCACTTTCTCATTACTTGCCTGTGAATCCACTACGGTGGAATCGAGCCATGTTGTGTGGACCTTTGTCATTTTAGAGGATGAGAAAGGATACTTCACGCTCTGATGTTGCTGGTATTGAGTAACAGATTGATGATTAGGATGAAGTGTTTTCCAGCCTCTTTCGGGCATTTGTTCAGCTCGACGCCAAGTGCCGACAACACGGTGTAAAATATATGAAAAAAGGAAGCTATTAGAATCTAGCCAACGTCTGACACCTCGCCTTGTTAAACACGAGAAACAGAACGACGTATCATTTCGCAAAGCCGCGAATAGATGTTTGTTCTGTAGTATAGGTCGTAAGTGTGATGTTTTTCAGCGTCTCCAACTGCTTACCTAAGAGGAATTCCAACTCTGCTATCGCTATAGCGGTTCTCCCTGACTTGATGTGCAAATGCCCCCGGGGTGAAATGGAACAATTATACCTATTCGATCCCATATTGTAATGGTGTGAGTAACTTGTGGACCTAGTTATCCGTATCTTCCGCCTGGTCAAGACCTCGATGTCCGCTTAATATATGAAAATAAACAACGTGATAGTCTAGCCGCGGCTGCAGGCCCACAAGAAAAACATAACCCACGCTTTCCAGGACCTGGTGGATCGCGAGAACCCCGACTTTCGATATTTCTACTTATTTAAATTATACAATCGAATTATTGTTCCCTTATACTCAAGCAATCGTGGAATCAGTTCATAATTCAAATCGATATCAGTCACCAGAAACGCATGTTCCACCTTTAAATAGTCGGTGAGACCACAGTAGAATATAAAGGCATTCGGATATTTTTTCTATCTCATGGCTGTCAAGAAATTTGGTCAATACATTGGGCTTTTTTCAAATTTATTACTCGTCAGTGATTCTGATATCGAGCCACGTGAGGACTGCGAACGAAAGTGGCCGATGACCTTGAGGCTTGAGTAGACACGTGGCCCCACAACAATCAACATCTATTCATTTCCACGTATCCTTTTGAGTGCCGTAAGACTCCACCCTGGTCTGGTACTCACCATTATTAAGCACTTTTGGCATGCTTATCTTGAGCTCTGATAAGCCAGTCATCACGTGATCGACCAGGGATGGAGCACTCAAAGGGATAGTGGCCCAACTGCATATCTAGAATACGGTTTTCAAGGAGTCTTGCATAAGTCATAGTCGTGATCATCGCTTTGCTACTCTCCATTAGTTTTGGCTGATTATGTTTATGGCGTAGGACTAGGGTGTTGAGTATTGGAATCGGATTGCGGGGAAGCGGACTGCACAGCTTGCTTGGCTAGTAAGAAAAAATATCCTGCCTACTGCTAGTGCCTGTAAACGCCGGGTTTTTATTCATTCAGCCCCCAGCAAGCTACTTTGACTTGCATTTGGGGGATCCTATGTAAAGGTATTGGACTCTCCGTCTGCACTCTTTTGGTGGAATAGCCCGGCAATAAGGAGCCTTGCGTGATGTGCGAACCGCGGCGAATGCGTCTTGTTCCCTCCGAGTCACGCTGCATATGTTTGCGGATCCACCTATGCAGTTGTTTCACGGCAAGATCTCGACCAAACCTAGCAAGTGGGAAAAGGTGGGCAGCGTTAAGAACACGCCGGCGTCTCGGTGGATGAATCCGGATGCGCATGTGGCATGGTGAGGACATGGCGTCAAACGCCAGCCCTGATAGGTTAGTCCCCCTCAAGCTCGTTCAAGGACAAGCAGCTTTATTCGCCCAACGGCTCCCTGGGATGTTGGTGTCTAGAGCAAGGATCAGCAAGCGCCACAGCGCCACCAACAGCTTCATTCGAGCTGTCAATATCTTGCAGATTTGGCCGGGAGCCTCCGTAGCCTACTTGGTTCCCTTACGAGTTTACGCTCGTCTATTATGTACGTACAAGGCTTGCATAGGCTGCTCTTAGACGAGAGCATCTGCTCAATATTCACCCCCTTGCACCAAAAACACTACTGCATCTGCTCCAACTTACTCTTGTATGACCACAGAACAAGCCCATCTACACCGCTGCACAACCTTATACCGAGCTTGGTTAAACTACCAAATAACAGTCGAGCGAACGGACGCTATGGATGTCCAAGCGCCAAAAAGAACCGCCTGCGATCGATGCCGCGATCAAAAGCTCAAATGTCTCCGCAGCCAACGGCCGGAGAACCCCTGCGATCGCTGTATTCGTCTGGGCACCGTCTGCACTACGAGCAAAGGAAAGCCCTTGGGTAGGCCTCGTCTGAATAACAGCACTCCAACAAGCCGAAGGGTTGATTGCAATCAAACAACCGGGACCCAAGGAAGACGTGAGTCCTCGCTGGGGGACCTCGGCTTACCATCAGCCTCGAATCCTCCGTCGTCACCGAGCCAGTTTTTAAGCACCTCAAATGTTGGACCTGAACCAACACCAACCTTATTCTCCTCCGAGTCCGAAACCGACTTTTTGGCGACTCAATTTGGGGACTTTGATGCGGCTGCCGCCATAGACCCTGGTATTCTGTCCCCATGGTCCCAGCCCTGGCTGTACCCCGATTCGTCGTTGGTGCCGAGCTTCGATCCCGTCAACCAAGAGGCCAGCCACGAAGCAAACAATACTATACCCAAGGGTGTGACGAAGAATGCGGGGTTCTTTGATCCATCGTCGAGTGAAGCCTCGAAACGTAGTGCTTCACTGGATGGTGATCCCGCTGCACCTCTCGTCGGCGTCATGCGAAGCATTTCGCGCCAGTTGGCCGACCTCAAGGGCCGGACCTGGAACCCTAGCCTCATGCTTGTCAAGCTATTTGGTGGAAAGGACCCGGACTTTAACAACCCCGGCAACCTCAATCCACTCGAGGATGCCATGCACATCTCCATGAAGTTTGTTATGGTGCTGCAGATGATGACACCACTGGAGCACTCGACGGCGTTGCAACCATGCTCTCCGCCCACGCTGCCTATATCTCTGATGCTTCTTTCAACCTATCTTCAGCTTTGCCAGTTGTTTGAAGCTATTCTAACAGAGATTCAGGAATCGCTTCAGGGAGCCTCTCCCCATGGTGATAGGAGTGCCAACATGTTTGAGAATCGGGCACAATCCTCGACACAGCCTGAAATTACTTTTGTTAAAATGATTATTCAATGTTTTGAGCATCAGTTAAATTCTGTGGAATCTCTCATGGGTCTTCCCGCTAGATACCGGCTCTGGAGTCAACAAAAGTCTTCCAACGGCATCTTGGACGACAACAAGATCTTCCCACTCACGGAAGCTGTGATGGATCAGGCGGTAGATATATTTCAATCCTTGAAAAGAACCGTCGAGAGGATCCAAATAATATTAATGCTTTAAACCATGTGATTACAGAATGAAGTGTAAGCACATAGGACAAGACGAGTATAAATAGCACAGATCGAATCTCTCGACAATTATTTTTCATCTTATTTTTTTCAACAATGAAATATCTAGGAATTATCTTTTAATAAATAAATACATTCACAAGAAGTATTGCGAATTTTCATCAGCTGATATTGTTTTTGAATATCGAATGTTTATAAAAGGGCCGACTCCGAATATCGATAACCAACACCACGGATTATGAGTTGATAGGATCACAAGAGTATTTCACGCAATATACATATGAGGTTTTACATTGTCTGTGCATCTCGAGTGGCTCAAATCCTGGGTCTCGTTATTATGGTGTAGCGATCCATTGTAACCCCGGAAGCCCTTCGATGATATCTAAACCTACCAAAAGCGCCGCCATCCTCTATTGAATTAACTGATCGGAAATATCTTGGCTATTTTCTTCGTCGAAACCAACTCAAAGCCTAAGGCGCGTGACTACTAGGACCCCGTCATGAGGGTTTGCTCACGCGGGCTCATTTGGATTTGAGGCTCTTGGTGGGGTTATCAAATGGTAATGGGCCTCGCAGGACCTCCGTTGGCTTGCTTTTGATTGATGACCGCATTCTTTGGGGACTACGGGCCTGCGGCAATTCTCGTAATGTGCATTTTCGACCGCAGCTCAACGTCGTATTGGGTGAGAGATTCGTACCGAGATTAACGATTATGGTGTGAATACCATTTTGGAGGGTTGGTTCGGACCTCCGGTTCGGATACGGAGACTTCTACGGCTGTCTTCTCGCCACGTCATGTAATAGTATTGAGATCTCTGCAGAGATACAAAGTTTTGCTTTTGGAACTTGTATTTAATTCTACGGAAGGCCGGAGTGTGGAGGAAAGTCGTCAAGAAAACGCCGAGTAGTGAATATGGTACAGCAACAGACATGTCTCGCCCAGCCTGCTGATGGCCAGGGACCACCAGTCATTTCACACTCACACCCTGTCCCCAAGCTTGAAGAGCCTCATGACATACTCGTTCGTGTGTGCGCCGTAGCTCTTAACCCCACGGATTACAAAATGATCGAGTTTCACCCCACTCCCAATGCAATCATGGGCTGTGATTTCATGGGCACCGTCGTCGAGGCAGGCCCAGAGGCTACAGACATTGCTATTGGGACCCGTGTTTGCGGCGTGGTTCATGGGTCTAACCCGGGGAATCCGAATGGAGGGGCATTCGCCGAGTACCTTGTCACAGATGAGAGACTCGTGGTGAGGGTCCCCGACACCTGGAGCGACACGGAGGGTGCTGCGCTGGGGGGAGTTGGGTGGGCCACTATTGGGATAACAATGGAACACTTGCTGGGTCTTCCTGGTCTTCCCTCCAAGCCAGCGCCGCTACGATCGGATGGCACCCGGCAGCCTGTCCTGGTGTATGGTGGTGCCACGGCCACTGGGACCATGGCGTGTCAGATCCTGGCGAAGTGAGTGCAACTAAAACCAAAAATACACCACAGCTAACATCCTTTCGTAGGGCGGGCTATGACCCGATTACAACCGTCTCGGATGCCTCATCCGACCTAGCCAAGGACTACGGCGCGGTCATGACTTTTCCGTATGCATCTCCCACAAGCGGGGATGCGATTCGCAATCACACAAAAGGTACATTGCGGCATGCAATCGACTGCATCACGTCTCCCGAGTCACTTCGGTGCTGCTTCACGGCGCTTGGGCGCGTTGGGGCAAAGTGCGTGACGCTCGATTACGCCCTGGAAGAGTGGAGAATTAGAAAAGCTGTAAAGGTCGACATGCCGATGACCTATGTCATCTTTGGCAAAGAGGTAGAGCTGCCTGGAGTCTTTCACCGAGACGCAGACATGAACATGCTTGATCTTGCTGCAAGATGGCGTCACGAAGTGCAGCGGCTTGTGGATGAGGGACACATTCGAAGTCACCCAGCCCGAGAGTTACCCGGGGGGTGGGATGGGATCAGTACCGGGCTGAACATGCTGAAGGCTGGCAAAGTTCGCGGGCAGAAGCTCGTGGTCCGAGTGGCTTAGGCTAGATTGCTAATATAGTGCGTCTGCATATGTACGACGCCTTGCTACTGCAAGTTTCCGTCCGTTAGTGCTCAAACACGCTCGCCCAAAGTCGGATCGCCCTGTCATCTCTGTGTGAAACTCGATTGCATCCTGGTCATCTCCACCACCTGTTATCCCTGGCCAGCACTCTCCCCAACACAGCTTCATCAGGCTAGCAGATGATGGACAGCATTTTGCCTAACATTGCTAGCATCCACAGTGGATTGTGGTTTCAACACAGCCAAACCAATAAACATCTCTGCCTATTACGTACCATACACTTGCCGGGCTGGGACTGTCTCAGCCTAACAGGGCCACGATTAGACGCTGGAGCCTCAGGGTCTTGAAAACCCCTTGAAGCGCTGACGTTGGCACGCTTTTGCTTCACGCAGTGGGTCCCCTAAGAGTAGGGCGCATTAGTTAGCGGCGATAAACCTGTCGTAAACTAACTAATCTCAATCTCCCCCGCACACGGTACACCTGGCCCACCATCCATGAGCCAACAGATCGTCCACAGAACTGAGGCCAGGAGCTCTGACCTCTAGCTATCAAGCTGGAGGTTGACTGTGCGGCTGAAATCTCTAGGGGCAATCTTTGATGATGGAGTTTGTGAAATGCGCAATGGTCTTGTGAGGTTGGTTTATGCTGTCGGCGGAGTTTCCATCCATGGCTCCTAATCATAGCCCCTATTCATAAATTGAATTGGCTGGAAAGTGGCTACCCATTTCAGAGAGCGAATGGTCTTCTGCGGTTGGTAGGCCAAGTCTCGTATAGCGATTCTAAGATGGGCAATGCTCTAAGTGGGTTTTCTCGTTTACCTAGAACGTCCATTTAAGCTATCATTGGTGAGGGTCAAAACCAGACTAACCTCTTTTGCACTGCCCCTTGAACAGACCGTAAGACCAACGAGACGTTTCCTATCTAAACTGTGGAATTCATTCGTCATCGGCGTTCGTTTCCATCCTTGGGAACATTTTGCAATGTGGTCTTGAATCTCGCGATGTGGGGGAGCGATCGACTGGATCTCGGTGATTTCTTATCGCCTCATCTCGCCAGATCGGGGGCCTTGCAGGTGCTTAAAGGAACCTAGTTATAGGACAACGGCGTCATGGGCGTGTCGGTGACACTGGATTGGTCGCCCACTGGACGAGTTTACGGCCCGGAAACAGGACACATGGTTGATGCAGTTGTTTTGCTTCGACGAGGCCAATTCCCCACCACTAAATCAAGTGGGCTGTACGCAGACTGTTGGTCGTGGTGATGAGTCCAGAACCTCCGACATTCACATTCGGGGACATAATGTTCGGCCCCGAAACAGTTCTTCGGATTCGGAGCATTGTTCTAACTGACTCCGTTTGCCATCGGTGCATCACAGCTTGTCTACGTGCCATTGGCTGTAATACGCCTTTGCTGGGCAACTGTCCTGAGATGGGAAGAAGCTGCTGAGTATATAGAAATAAACATGAACCAGTTCTATTATGCGTAAAAGTTATTCCATCTAGTCAAAAGCATTGGAATTTGATTCAATACCTCAAACAACATCTCTCAAAATTATTCTTTCTGACTTCACAATGGCCTCATCACGCGAACCCATTGCTATCGTAGGTAGCGCTTGTAGGTTTCCAGGAGGAGCCAACTCTCCGTCAAAGCTTTGGGACCTTCTCCAAAACCCTCGTGATCTCCGAACAGAGATACCGCCAAGCCGCTTTAATGTTGACGGATTCCACCACCCGGACCACTCGTTTCCGGGGCATTCAAACGTTAAACACTCTCATCTTTTGGAAGAAAATGTTCGCCACTTTGATTCTCACTTCTTTAGTATCGCTCCGGCAGAGGCCTCTGCAATGGATCCTCAGCAGCGCATACTCTTAGAAACTGTGTACGAGGGCCTAGAATCTGCCGGCTTCACAGTCGAAGGTTTGCGAGGCTCTAATACAGGCGTATATGTTGGCATGATGTTTGGGGATTATGAGAATGTCCAACTTCGAGACTTGCAACACTTTCCCACTTATCATGCTACAGGTAGGATCTTTTTGAGGAGTTCAAAAATTGTATGCTAATCGACTACAGGCACCGCCCGAAGCATCATGTCCAACCGAATCTCTTATTTTTTCGACTGGCATGGCCCGTCTTGGACCGTTGACACTGCATGTTCGTCGAGTTTGGTGGCAGTCCACCAGGCTGTGCAGTCTCTGCGATCAGGTGAGGTCAGAGTCGCCATGGCTGCCGGTACCAACCTCATCTTGGGTCCGGAGCCGTATGTCTCTGAGAGTAAGGTGAAGATGTTGTCCCCCGATGGACGGTCTCGCATGTGGGATGTTGATGCCAATGGCTATGCCCGTGGCGAGGGTATCGCGGCTGTCTTTCTGAAAACTCTTAGTACAGCACTAGCTGATGGAGATAATATCGAATGCATCATTCGCGAAACTGGCGTGAATCAAGATGGTCGCAGTCGCGGAATCACGATGCCTAGTGCGACAGCACAGTCCACGCTTATTCGCGAGACATATGCGCGTGCTGGGCTGGATCCGATAAAGGATCGCTGCCAGGTTAGTTATCATTCAATGGGTTCTTCCAAATGGCTCAATTACTAAATCCATAACCCAATACAGTACTTTGAAGCTCATGGCACAGGTACTCCAGCCGGGGATCCAGTCGAGGCAGAGGCCGTGCATACTGCTTTTTTCGGTCACAAGGAATCGAGTGATGATATGGACCCATCACCATTATACGTCGGTTCAATTAAAACCGTTATTGGACACACCGAGAGTACGGCTGGTCTTGCTGGCGTGCTCAAGGTTGCCCAGGCGTTGAAGAACGGTTTTATTCCTCCAAACCGTCTACTCGATAAGCTCAACCCGGATGTGCTTCCGTTTTATCATCACCTCGAAATTCCACAGGAACTCGTCCCTTGGCCCGCGATTTTACCAGGCCAGGTGCGCCGTGCAAGTGTCAACAGCTTTGGCTTTGGAGGAACAAACGCGCATGCCATCATTGAGAGCTACGAGCATAACGAGTCAATGGGACAAAAAGCGCCTGCTTTCGCTCCATTTGTCTTCTCAGCTCAGTCTAAACAGTCTCTTGCTGCCAACATTCAAGCATATGCCAGCTATTTGAAAGAACATCCGGAGACCGATCCAGCAAACCTCTCGTGGACACTACGGTCGCGTCGATCTCGTCTTCCACTGAGAGTCACATTCCCTGCCTCGTCGATTAATCATCTCAGGTCCAATCTAGAAGCGTTAGCTGACAACCTTCAACCTGAGCAGAAGTCAAGTCCCACAGGGAATGTCCATGCCAAGTTGCTAGGTGTCTTTACCGGTCAAGGTGCGCAGTACGCGAGAATGGGTGTAGAAATAATTGAGAAATCAAAGCATGCCTCAAAGATCTTGTCAGAACTGGACGAATTCCTTTCTCAATTACCCGAAGAAAGTCGGCCTGTCACATCTTTGCGGCAAGAGCTCTTCGCAGCGGCCGAAACTAGTCGAATTGCTACAGCGGCTGTCTCCCAGCCTCTCTGTACCGCTATTCAGATCATTCTAGTGGACCTCTTACGTCTGGCGGGAATTCACTTCTCTGCAGTTGTTGGCCATTCTTCTGGAGAAATCGCGGCTGCTTATGCTGCAAAGTGTTTGTCTGCTGATGAAGCAATTCGCATTGCCTATTATCGAGGACTCCATACTCACCTGGCCGCTGGACCAAACGGTGCGCAGGGTGCTATGCTCGCAGTTGGCACGAGCCAAGAAGACGCAAATGAGATTTGCGGCGATGAGCAGTTCCGAGGACGAGTCAATGTAGCAGCCTGCAATTCTCCAGCAAGCGTAACACTTTCTGGAGATGAACAAGCTATTGAAGAAATCAAGGCGTTATTTGAAGACGAGGGCAAGTTTGTTCGCCGCCTTAGAGTTGACAAAGCCTACCATTCCCACCACATGCTACGCTGCTCTGAGTCGTATTTGGACTCCATCAAGACCATCTCAGCCGTCCCTAATGCCGACGCGGCATGCGCTTGGGTATCCAGCGTTGACCCGAGTCGAAAATTAGATAATACACAGGCATTGGATGCATCATACTGGGTAGACAACATGGTATCACCCGTTTTGTTCAAACAGGCCATTGGACGGGCTACATCTATCGGTTCTTTCGATGGAGCAGTCGAGATTGGCCCTCACCCCGCCCTCAAAGGTCCAGTTCGTGAGACTCTTCAGAGCCTTCAAGTGGATATGCCATATACAGGGGTCCTTCAAAGAAATACGGATGCAATCCAGAGTTTTTCGGGTGCCTTGGGGTACCTCTGGACTCAGGTTGATAACCTCCAAATCAATTTTGACGAGTACGAAAAGGCCATGGGCGGTTCGGTTTCCTACAATGTCATCAAGGGCCTGCCAGCGTACCAATGGAATCATTCTCAGGAGTACTGGCACGAGTCACCGCTGTCCCGAAACTTCCGTCAGAGGAACAACATTGTGCATCCACTTCTTGGTGACCTGAGTCCTCAGAGTTCCGCAAATCAACTGATTTGGAAGCTTGTCATGCGACCCAAAGATCTTCCTTGGGTTCACGGTCACCAAGTGCAAGGGCAAACGGTCTTTCCCGCTGCTGGATATGTAGCCACAGCATTGGAGACAGTACCATTCATCGTCGGGAAAGATGCAGTGCAGCTAGTGGAGGTTGAAAACATTCGTATTCACCAGGCCATGGTCTTGGACAATGAAAATGACGAAGCAGGGACTGATGTCCAATTTTCAGTTAACAATATTCAGCGCAATCACTCATACATTGTCGCGCATTTCACCTACGAAGCTACTGTTGGGACCCAAAGAACTTTTGAGCTTGTTTCCAGTGGTCAATTGAGAATTACTCTGGGTGAACCCTCTGCCGATACCTTACCCGCGAGCTCTTTAAATGAGCCATACATGGTGCCTGTACCGTCAGATAAGCTTTACAGCGAACTCAAGGACATCGGCTATGGATACTCTGGCCCATTTAGAGCTCTGGGCTCGATCACGAGAAAGTTGTGGAAAGCTGTTGGATCTATTTCAGTCATCAATGACACATCTCGCCCTATACCATATGCTGTACACCCAGGACTGTTGGATGCCGCTTTTCATTCGGTCATTCTTGCATTGAGCTACCCTGGTGATAGACAACTTTGGTCCCTGCACATTCCGACGAGTATTGAAAAAATCCGATTCAATCCTTCTCTTTGTGGGGAATACTGGCTCAATAATGATAAAGTCCCATTCGTTGCATCTGCCCAAGATCCCAGCCAGGTCGGAGGATATCAAGGCGATGCCGAAGTGCACAGCAGCGACGGAAATTTTTCAGCTATTCAGATCGAAGGTCTCAAGGTTGTTCCTCTGACTGAAGCTACCCAAGCCGATGATAGGGAGATGTTTCATCTGATGCATTGGATTGATGCTGAGGCAAACGCCGAAAACCCCGGGGCATACAAGGCAACGCCCAAGCAACGAGAGCTAGCCAACATCTTCCTGCGTGGTTCATGTTTTTATCTGCGCGAGATTGAGAAGCAGATTCCAAAGGACCACCCAGGGCGATCTAACAAATTCAATGCTGCCTACCTCGATTTCGCTGCTCACAACACCCAATTATGTCGCGAAGGAAAACACCGTTACGCTAAAAGGGAGTGGCTCAGTGACACCTTGGAAGACATATTGGCTCTCACTGCGCCACATGCCGACCTGCCAGAGGTAAAGGCACTGAATGTTGTTGGGGAACACATGCCACGCGCCATCCGGGGTGAGACTACCATGGTAGAGCAGTTACTCATGACAGGACTGCTTGATGACTATTATGCAACTGGCCTGGGGTATAAAGAAGCTGTGGATGCTCTAGCAGACACAGTTCACCAGATTGTGCAAAGATATCCCAACATGAGTATCCTTGAAGTTGGTGCCGGCACCGGAAGTGCAACGAGATTGGTCCTGGATCGCATTGGCCGAGACTTCTCCTCGTTCACCTTTACTGATATCTCCACCGGGTTCTTCGGCAATGCTCAGGAGGAATTCCGGCATCACAAGGACCAGATGAAGTACGCTATCCTTGATCTTGAGCAAGATATGCAGTCGCAAGGTTTCAAGGAGCACTCTTATGATATGGTGCTTTCGTCACTTGTTGTTCATGCCACAAAACATCTTGAGGACACAATGCGCAGAGTTCGATCGCTGCTCAAGCCAGGCGGCTACTTGGTGATGACAGAGTGCACAGATGTCAACGCCAGCCAAGTTACTACACTCTTTGGCTGTCTCCCGGGCTGGTGGCTCGGTATGGAGGAGGGCCGAAAATGGGGGCCCTGTATCACAGAATCCGACTGGGACGCTCTTCTCCGAAAGGTCGGCTTCTCAGGCATCGAAACCATGACTCCCACCGATGATGCCCTTGTCTTCCCCAATTCCGTCATAGTCAGTCGGGCAGTTGATGATTGGGTGGACTTTGTTCGGGAGCCGCTTTTGACACAGTCCTCACTCTTTGCTGGACGGCCAGTAATTGATAGCCTCTTTATTGTAGGAGGGTCATCTTTCCGAAACTCTCGTCTTATTGACGAAATCCAAAAGCATATCGGAGTTTATTGCGAAAGTATCACTCATGTGAAACTACTGGAAAACCTAGATCACAGTGCCATGGATTCCAAATCCACCGTTTTGGTTCTCCAAGACCTTGATCGCCCTGTGTTCGAAAATATTACTGAGGAACGCTTCGAGAGCCTGAAAAGGCTATTCAGCAGTGAGAGGTCCATCATTTGGGTGACTCAAAACCGCCTTTCAGACAACCCATATGCAAATCTGCCTGTTGGATTCGCCCGCTCTGCACTATCAGAAGTCACAGAACTCCGCTATCAATTTATCGACTTTGAGGGAGTCCACAAAATTGATGCTCGGGTACTCTCTGAAGCTGTTCTTCGATTTGAGGCAGCAGGTTCCACTCGGGAAAGAAACCAGCGCAATGCTTTGTGGTCAGTGGAGCAGGAAATCGTTATCAATGCGGATGGCCAGCAGCGAATTCCCAGATTGAGGCCATATGATGAGGCAAATGATCGGTTCAACTCCAGTCGCAGAATCATTACAAAAGATCTCAACCCTCAAGAAGTTGCACTCAAAATATCCAAAAAGAATGGTTACTATACTATGACCGAACAGTCCACCTCGGCATGTATCGAGCGATCAGGACAGACCCTTCGCTTAAAGCCCAGCCATACCAGTTCACAATCTATCAAGACTACAATTAGCGAGGGGTTCGTTTTCCTAGCAAACTGCACCTCTACCGGATCCCAGTATCTTGGAATGATGCAGTCGCCTGCCTCTCTAATTGACGTGTCTCTGGCGGATTTAATTCCTTGTGCTGTGCCGTCAGGCTCGGAGGCCATATTCGTTGGTTTGGTTGTAGCTAATCTTTTGTTGATTACTATTACTGAAGGCCTTGGCAAACACGATACTTTGCTCGTCAATGATTCTCCCGCTATGATGGCAACGCTTCTGAGCCGACATGTCGCCACCACAGGTATCAAGACGGTTCACACGAGTTCATCCAAGGAAATTTGTGCACAGAGGGGTTGGTTACATGTCAACCGATACCATCGCCAATCCCATCTCAAAACAATCCTTCCGGCAAATGTATCCCGCTTCGTGGATTTTGCGCCAAGAGACCAATATGCGGTTCAATCGTCCCCGATTCCGCCATGCCTTCCCGCATATAGCTCGGTTTTCACTTCTTCATTTTTGTTTCCTGATGTTCTGGCACCAATTTCTCATAGTCTCGAGTTCAGTTCCAGGCTCACTGAAATGCTGACCCAAGCAATGGATTCTGCATTCAATAATCTAGAAACTTGGAGTCACGAGTTTGGGATTCCCGCGCAGATTGACATTCAAGAATTGGCTGGAAAAGAGACTCTAAATCCTCTTAGTATTATCGGGTGGAAATATTTATCTGTTGCTGTTGCTGTTGAACCCGTCAAATATCGGTTCCGGCCAGATCGCACCTACTGGCTTGTTGGCTTAACCGGAGACATGGGTTTATCCATTGCCAATTGGATGATTCAAAGTGGTGCCAGGCATTTGGTCCTCACTAGTCGCAATCCAAATATTGAACAACCTTGGCTAGACAATGCAGAAAATCAGGGAGCCGTTGTACAAGTCATGAAAAAGTATGTCGTATCTACAAAGAAATGACAACAGGTAAAAACCAACAAGGCTAACGTTTACAGTGATCTCATTGACTTCAACGATCTCAAGAGAGTGCATAACAAGATTATCAAGACGATGCCACCCATCGCTGGAGTAGCACAGGGTGCTATGGTAATGCGAGATGCGGCAACCCGTGACATGACATTTGACCAATTGATGCAAAGTCTTCGTCCCAAGGTCGAAGGTAGCTTAAATCTGGATCGCTTGTTTCACGATGAGCCTCTTGACTTTTTCATATTCCTCTCATCAAGCGCCTCCGTCATCGGTCACCCAGGCCAAGCAAATTATACAGCCGGAAACGCATTCATGTGCGGACTGGCTGAACAACGTCGACACCGCGGACTGAACGCCTCAGCCATTAATTTAGGTCCCGTACTTGGCACTGGATACATTACACGTGAGCTCAGTCAATGGGGGTCTCAAAGTGCCTTTGAAAGAGGCTTTGTCACACTCTCAGAGTCCGATGTTCATCACACCGTTGCTGAGGCCATTCACTCGAGCCGACACGACTCCGGTGCACAATCCCAAATCACAACGGGATTGAGGCATACGCCAGCTACCGATGCAACTCGAGCTCAATGGTACACATTACCCCAATTCTCTTGCATGACTCTGAAGGAAGACGGAAATGAGGTCGCTGCCTTTGGCGGTCAAGAAGGCATTTCACTCGCTGATCAACTTGCCGCTTCATCTACAAAGGATGAGGTGCAGGGAATCATTACAGGTGAGTAATCTATCATCAATATAGATCTATTACATTAACCAAGAAATCCCAGACACTTTGACTTCAGATTTGCGAAACATGCTAATGCTAGGGGCCGATTATGATCTCAACACATCTGTCCGTACGGATGAGCTTGGACTGGACTCGCTTGTTGCGGTTAGAGTCAGGTCTTGGTTCTTAAACAACTTCCAGGTCAACATTCCCGTACTCAAAATCCTGAAGGGAGTTTCCATTCAGGATCTCATCGATCAGACGCTCGATGAGATGCCACAAGAACTGACTCCAAATATCGGAAACCCCCATCAACCAGAACTAGCAAGCTCCGAAAAGTCCAAATCGCACAACCCCTCCGAGGCAACGTCCGAGAAACACGAGACGCCACCTTCCAGCTACCCACAAACGCCCACTGAGGAGATCGAAATTGACACAAAGAATAACAATGCACCCGAAGTCCAGATCACGAGGTTCGGCGACCTTTCCTACTCTCAATCCATGTTTCTATTTGCTCATCAACTCTTGAATGATAAGACAACTATGAACACCACGGCGATAGTAAATTTCCAAGGCGATATCCGAGTTTCTGATCTCCGACGAGCTATCGAGGCCATCGTCAAAAGACACGAGTCGCTCCGAACATCCTTCTACGAACATGACGGTAAATTCGTCCAGGGGGTCATGGAAAAGTCTCCTTTAACTCTAGAGCATAAAAGAATATATAAAAAACAGGATCTTTTCAAGGAGTACGAAGTACTAGGCAAGCACATTTATGATCTATCACATGGTCATGTAATGCGATTCATTCTCTTATCCTATTCGCCAAGGGACCATTACTTTCTACTCGGTTACCATCACATAATTTTCGACCGCGCAAGCCAGAATGCTTTCATGGCCGAACTGCAAGAGCTATATGACGGGCGACGATTGCCTTACGAGCCCCTCCAGTATCTAGACTGGTCCAACCAGCAACAGCAACTATATAGATCAGGACGTTGGAAAGCCATGGTTGACTTTTGGCGTCGAGAATTCGCCACAATTCCGGAACCATTGCCCCTTCACCGCAGTCGCGTCTCGACTCGAATCCCACTTGACAATTATGCATTCCACACAGAGAAAGTGCGCATCAACGGCGACATGGCAGCAGTTGTCCGAGATGTCGCAAGGAAGCATAGATCAACTCCGTTCCACCTTCATCTCGCTATTTTCAAGGCACTACTGTATCGTTTCCTCGGGAGCAATGATATTTGCATCGGAGTCACAGACAGCGGCCGAATAGATGACAGTATGCTAACTGGCATTGGGCCATTTGTCAACACGGTATTTGTTCGAATGGCTGCCGACGGAGAGCAGACGTTTAGCGATGCAATAACGGAAGCAAGAGACAAGGGCATTAGCGCTCTCTCGAACCCACTTCCATTGGAGCTCATTTTCAACGTTACCCAAGTGACGCGAGCATCAACACACACCCCTCTGGGACAGGCTTTCTTAAACTATAGCGAGGTCGAACTGCAAGATGGGGAGACGTTTCTCGGTTGCAAAATGACGACAATGGACCAAGACCCTGCCAAACTCCCATACGACATTACCTGCACAGTCGTCAACCATGGTGCTGGCCATACTGATGTCTGGTTGAATGTCCAGCAAGCACTCTACACTGAGAATGATGCAAGACTTCTGGTCCACGGTTACGAGGATATTTTGGGAGAGCTTACAAAGTCACCGGGCGACGCGGTGGGTGATGGGTGGCGGTTTAGAGAGTTGGATGTACAGCACGCCTTGACGGTTGGCAGAGGTAACTATTCTTTGCTTCTATTTCTCATCAGTTTTCAATCTCTAATCCTGTTTAGGCCCTGATTTCACGTCGACTTGGCCAGAGACGCTGGTGCACAGATTCGACGACATTATGGTGAGATTTGCCTCAAAACTAGCAATTAAGGATACCGATATGAAATCCTTAACTTATGCAGATCTCGGCCAAAATGTTGACGCAATCGCATCCGAGTTGTTGCGCGTCGGGGTTCAGTTTGGTTCCAGGGTCGCAGTCTTTCAACGTCCGTCAGTTGACTGGGCCGCCTCACTCCTTGCAATCATGAAAGTGGGCGGTATCTACGTTCCGCTGGATTCCAGCAATCCAGCTGCCAGGTTGTCTTTGATTGTCAAAGACTCACAACCCACTGCGATTGTTATCCACGAGCACACTTTGCTCGCAGCAGAAGGACTGCATACCCCTCCAGGCACCATCTTTGTCGATGTCACTCAGATAGCTCGACAGCGCACCCAGGTTATACCAATTCTTGCCCAACCCAATTCTCCAGCCATTATTCTCTACACCAGTGGCTCTACCGGAGTTCCAAAAGGCGTCGTCTTGCAGCATGCCAGTATTAAACACGAGTTTGATCATTGCGCTGCAGTCTACGGCCTCGACGAGGACGACATCATCTTGCAGCAAAGCGCGTGGAGTTTCGACCTATCCGTGACGCAAATCTTCCTGGCGTTGGGAGTGGGAGCCACATTACAGATGGCATCGCACTCCATGCGCCCCGATGCTCGAGCGATGGTGGACCTCATAACAGCCCAGGGTGTCACCACAACGTATGCAACCCCCACCGAATACAAGAGTTGGCTACGTCGTGAAAATCAAGGGCTACTAAGGTCATCGTCATGGAAATTGGCATTGGTTGCTGGAGAAGCAGTAACCAAGTCACTGCTTCAACTTTTCCAGGAAACCGCTGTTCCCAACCACCGTCTTTTCAACGTCTATGGTCCAACAGAGACGACATGCGGCTCAACCAAGCTGGAGCTGGATTACAAGACTCCGGGATTATATCCAAAATCGGTTCCAGTGGGACGTGCCTCTGCAAACGAAAGCTTTTATATTGTAGATGGCAACCAAAAGCCGTTGCCATGCGACCAGTCAGGGGAGGTGGTAATAGCTGGCGTTGGTGTGGCCATGGGATACCTTAACAACGATGAACGAACCAAGGCCTCTTTCTTGTTGAACCCTTACGCCTCAAAGGCCTATACTGAGAACGGGTGGAATAGAATGTACCGAACCGGTGATGTCGGATTCCTGCAACAAGACGGAACACTTGTCCTTCAAGGTCGAATTGAGGGCGACACTCAAGTCAAACTCAACGGTGTACGGATCGATTTGGGAGACATTGAGCAAACTGTGTTGACGGCCGCAAATGGGGCTCTCTCTGATGCTATAGCATCTCTTCGCTGTCTTTCCAATGGTCAAGCCAAATTCCTGGTGGTTCACGTCATATTTTCATCCAATGGTTTGGCTCCAGACAAGAAAAAGTTCCTTGAGGATCTTCTTTCCGATTTGCCATTGCCCCGCGCGATGCGGCCTTCAGCAATCATTCCAGTCGATGCATTCCCCAGAACAGTGGCCGGAAAGGTAGACAGGAAATCCATTTCCCAACTGTCAATCCCGGTGAGCCTAGAGATTGCCGGTGATGTACTACTTTCCAAGGCCGAAGCCGCGATGCAAAGCTTGTGGGAAGCCGTGCTTCCAGAGGAGCTCGTTGGCCTCCACCAAGTAAATGCAGATTCCGATTTCTTTGCTGTTGGTGGAAGCTCCATGTCGCTGATCGAATTACAAAACAAGATCAAAGAAAAGACGCATGTCTTGGTCCCCCTTCTTCGACTATTCCAGTCAAGTACGCTTCGAGGCATGTCCGGGCTTATCGGATCAGAGGAGTTGGAGCGGAGCAACCAGATTGACTGGGATGCAGAAGTCGTTTTGCAACCTGAATTAGGTTCACTGTCACCTAATTTTAACAACGTACCCCCTCGGACACCACCTCGAGTTATTGTGCTGACGGGAAGCACCGGATACCTCGGTCGACATCTCGGGCGCAGCCTCTCGGAGCAAAGCCATGTCGAAAAAGTCATTTGCATTGCTATGCGAAATGTCAGCCAGAAAAAGGCTGCCTTTTCCGGCATCGAAAAGCTTGAATTCCATGAGGGCAACCTACAACTCCCGCGCCTGGGGCTCTCTGAGGGAGCGGCCAACTCCATATTCCAGCAAGCCGATGCTGTCGTCCACAATGGTGCCGATGTGTCACACCTCAAGAACTACACTTCTCTCCATGGAGCCAACGTTGAATCAACGCAAGAGCTCGTCAAACTATGTCTAGCCAGAAGAATTCCGCTGCACTTTGTATCTAGCACAGGTGTGTCCATGTACTCGGACTTGGAGAGCTTCCCGGAAGTGTCCGTCCGAAATTCACCACCACCAACAGACGGACACGATGGTTATATCTCGTCAAAGTGGGTCAGCGAGGTATACCTCGAAAATGTCCATGCAACCTACGGACTCCCGGTTCACATTCATCGTCCGTCAAGCATTATCCGGCCGAAAGAGCACTTGACAGGGGATGATCCAGTAGACGATGTGATCCAGGGCATGCTCGAGTATTCGCGACGCATTGGCGCGGTGCCGGTCGTTCCGGACACTCACGGCACGCTTGATCTGGTGCGACCAGAGACAGTGGCAAAGAAGCTGGTCCGTGCAGTCATGGCAGAGAGTCCATCAAGCAGAGTCATGTATATCCACGAGTCTGGAGACCTGGTGTTGAAGGATACAGAAATGGCCGATTACGTAGCCCGACAGGGCAGTGGCAGTACGGTGGAGGAGATTCCATTGGAGGAATGGATTTACCGTGCACGGGCTGCTGGGCTCTCTGACTCACTTTTCGCAGTGTTCCAAGGACTGGGGAAGAGCAAGCTCAATTTCCCCAAAGTTTTGACGATGTTTTAACGAGCAGGGGGATGGGCGAAGGTGAAGGGAGCGAGTGCTCATTGGTGTTTGAATTTGTGTGACCAAAGTCCAAACTTGTTGGTATGATTCAGGTCAGGGTACGTGTACATACAATTTGCTTTTATGTTGTTTAATAATAAGGAAGTTGAAAAATATATGCTGGTAAATAATGAAGATAATATTAAGGAAAGTACGTGCATGTATGAATGTTTGAATGTATGAATGTCTGAATGAGTATGAGTGAGGTCAATCAACATTCATTGCGGCACTTCCATGTCGGTAGTTCAGGCCGGACGGTACGCGACCCGCGGAATGCCACTCCCCTGTCTGCAGCATTCATCATCCTGCAGCAAAAACTCTCTGGACAAGGCTGTAAAAGAAGACCCCCCTTGAATTAGAAATTTGATACCTGAAATTACTGCCAAACTTGAATTTTGAATTTTCAGTGTCGACTTGTTGATGACAACTCTCTGTCTAGGGTAGGCTTGGCAGTGCAGAGTGACGGCTGGTCAATGCGCACTCCCACTCGGCTGTGCCGTTGGCAGATTCATCTTGTTTTTTGCTTCGAAATTACTTCGAAAAAAGTCTGGATAAATACGCATCCACCCTCTTGTCAACCCATCCTTGTCGTTACGACGCTGTCTCTGTGTCGCCTTGAGCGGCGCCTCAACCACGTGTGGAGTACTCCGTACAGCAGGCCCAGCTAACTGCACCCGGGCTCGGTCCGAAGTCCGGACGAGCTAGGGATGGACTAGGGATGGACTAGGGGTGGACCAGGCGTGGACCAGGCGTGAGAGTTGAGGGATAAAAAATGAAGCATCATTGGTAAATCTGATAAGATCCTCTGCCCTCGTTGGGCTGTCAGTCATCAAACTGGATGCCACGCGGGCCCCGTTTCCTGTCCAGCATTGACATTAATCTGCCCCGCTTGACATTCTACCCTTGACATCTGAAACAGATCGCGTAGAATTTTCCACGGCAAGTGGGAGACTCGAATGAGATTTCTAGGCCGGTGGCGCGGTGGAATCGGAATCCTGATGGAGATGCATCTTATATCATCATGAGTAAGAACACCCAACGTCGCCTCTGGCCTGTCCGCGATGGGGACGCCAGGCATCTGTGTCGATCAATCGACTCATTGGCGTGGGCGTGGGCGTTGGCGTGGGATGAAGCACCCCGGGACTGTAAAATTGCACCAAGCCGATCGACACTGTAGAGTTTGTCCCTGTGTATTAATAAGCTACGTAGAACAACAATCCATGCAGCTCAAGTCCAAGTCCACCAAGTCGTGGGAGAAGTCCCACTCCTCTCTCTCTGCCTTGGACTTTCTACACCCCTACTGGACTACGAAATTGAACAGTACAATTGCAGCGCCAAGAAGGTACCGGACTCCCCGGTCCTTGACTCCCCCGGTCCTTTAAGATCCGAAATAGGACTCGATCCTCGCCCATAGAGTTACTATATAGAAATCAAAATCCCACATTGCATTGCCCTGTTCTAGTTTGCTGGCCAAGTCTTGCTCACTGGTGACTGACTCCAATCTTCCTTCAAAATGCTTTTCAACTCCTATCGAGGCCTCTCGGCCCTTGCCTTGGCTGCAGGCGCTGCCGCCTCGGCCAACGCCAGCGATTCATACGACTACATCGTCGTTGGTGGTGGCCCTGCCGGCATCATCACTGCTGAACGAATCTCCGAGACCAACAAGAAGGTGCTCCTCGTTGAGCGAGGCCCCGGCAACACCGTTGGCACTGGTGCCAACTACACCCTGGAGTGGAATAACACCCTTACTCCTATCGACGTCCCCGGACTCTCCACTGCTCTCGGCAGCACTCCCCTGTGGAACGAGTACATGTGCACTGACACGGCTGGAAATGCTGCCTGTGTGCTTGGAGGCGGTGTCACCGTCAACTACATGGTCTTCATCCACCCTCCTGCCCACGACTTTGACAACAAGTGGCCCAATGGATGGAAGTGGAACGATGTCGCCGCCGCCGCCGAGAGGCTGTATGAGCGAAACCCCGGAACCAACTTGCCCTCCCAGGACGGTCAGCGCTATGAGCAGGGACTCTACACGACCCTGGCCAGATTCTTCAGCAAGCTCGGCTGGAAGTCTGTCGACATGAGCGAGGAGCCCAACGAGAAGCACCAGGTCTACAGCCACCCCACCTGGAACATCAAGAACACCCTCCGTGCCGGTCCCGTCCGCACATACCTCCCCCTTGCCCAGCAGCGCGAGAACTTCACCCTGCAGCTTGGAACCAAGGTCATCCGCCTTGTGCGCAAGGGCTCCCGCGTCACCGGAGTCGAGGTTGAGAACTCTGACGGCGACAAGGAGATTATCAAGCTGAACAAGAACGGCCGCGTCGTCCTTGCTGCCGGTGCCCTCTCCACCCCCCGCATTCTCTTCAACTCTGGAATCGGCCCCGAGAAGTACATCCAGGTCGCCGAGAAGTCCGGTGTCGCCGTCCCTGCCAAGCAGGACTGGATCGAGCTGCCCGTCGGCCAGAACCTCAAGGACCACCCCATCTTCAACTTCATGGTCGACACTAGCGAGTCTTGGGGCCCCCTCGACACCGCCAGCGTCCTCAACAGCAGCGACACCACTGGCATTGGTCTGTACGAGAGCAAGGGATCTGGTATCCTCACCCAGGGCAAGCACAGCCTTATTTTCTTCACCACCAAGAACGGAACCGACGGCATCACCCGCTACTACCAGGGTTCTCTCGGAGCTGAGGAGCAGGGTGTCTTCAGCATCAAGGCCTACCTGACCCACGGCCTCACTTCTTCTGGTGTTCTTGGCCTGGCAGAGAACGGCAGCACCATTCTCGAGCAGTCTCCCTACCTACAGACCGAGGGTGACAAGGGATCTGCCACTGCCTTCATCCAGGACCTCCTTGATGACCTCGCCACCGAGTCCAGCTGGAAGCTCACCGGCAACTCCAACGCCTCCGCCATCCTGGCTTCTCTCAGCACCGGCAACCACTATGTTGGCACTGCCAAGATGGGTACTGATGATGGCCGCAAGGGCGGTAGCTCCGTTGTCGACACCAACACCAAGGTGTACGGAACCGACAACTTGGTAAGTCTTTGCACTGTCTAATTTGAAAGTAAAATTACTAACATGGCGCTATAGTTCATCTCTGATGCCAGTATCCACCCTGATGTTTCCAACGGTAACAGCCAGGCCATCATCATGGTTGTTGCTGAGGCTGCCGCCAAGAAGATTCTTGCCTGCAACTAGAAACGTGTGTAGAAGGAGCTTTTGCGCTGAACTGTAAAGGTTGTATTTATACCCATCGGAAAAATGCTCTAGCATATGTAGCGAGTATATAGCAAATAAGAGATGTACATACATGCTGCGGAATTACTTGGTGAATGCTTTTGAAATATGGAAACCCCCAATTTAAACAATCAATACACGTTATGGACATTGTCGACTGTAGATTTTAACTTTGAACTGGCCCACGACAAGTCAGATCCAACCCCGGATTTTCAGGCAATATTGATTGATTCTAGATTCACAGGGTCACAGTTCCAAAAATAGAAATTCTTGACTCCCGGGTTTCATGGTCATTTTATGGACAGTTATGCCAAGCATGGTAGAAAGAGACCGTAGTTTGATTACCAATGTCATTTCTGCGTAGAATGCACTATATAATCTTGTAATTTTGTAAAATGTGCCTGGAAAAATGGATTACAGAGCCTTTTTATGCATGCTATTCTATAAGTCGTGAGGAGTAACTGGGTGAAAGAAGGTGCCGCATTCCAATCTCAACGCATGGACCGCATGAGAGAGTTATTAGGTAACACAGCCCTAGAGTTCTATCAACTTATATTTTATTTAGCTATATTATTTATTCTCATCTAGTTAACCTTGGTATTCTCTCTAGATCAGTGTTTTGTGATGTCGTGATTTCTGTCATGGCGTGATCCCATGACGCGGAAAATCTCGGGTTTGCCGATCTCGGTAAATTCGCGTCTTCGGTATTCTCGCGTCACATTTGTGGCTAAGAACCTTTGATTTATACGGGACCAGCGAGTTGTTCGCAATTGAAAAGCGTAATACAATGGCTTCCTGTTGATTATTTTGGGTCTTGAACAGCATTGTTTGGGTAGCAATTGAGGACAAATGTCCGAATTGGAGTGAGTGAAGAAGCCCATTGTTAGCCAAAGCGCGACTGGCACCAAAAAAACAAAAAGGATTAGAAACCCTGTCTCAATTGTAAAATTTCCATTCACCCGGAGATCAAATGTTTTCTTTCCCCAAGGTTGTGTAATAAATCAGCAGCTATTGTTGAAAAAAGGAACTTTGGCGTTTCGCTTCCCGTCTTGAACCGCTAGACCTCGCTTGGAACACCACCCTGGCCAATGCACGGCTAAAGTGTGTACCACAGACAATCCATGTCGTACCGCGGCAGGAAGAATTTGGGGAACCGATTTGAACCAGGAATGTGAATGTGCTTGTGAAATGAGGGGCAGTGGCTGGGCGATTCCTCGTTTCAGATGCGGGGATCGACAGACTTTTGAAAACCATGATATATACATCGTATGACGCCAAAGCAGTCCGCTTTTGCCAAGAAGTCCGAGACTTCCGCACCACCTGCTCCCTTCCACGTTCAATTGCCCTTTGGCGCATCAACAACCATGTCATCAGAGACGCCTGAGCAGAAGCCGGTCATCATTGTCGGTGGCGGGCTCGCTGGCCTAGTGGCTGCCTTTGAGCTTTCCGTCCAGCGCAAGGTGCCGACCATTATTGTCGACCAGGAGAATGAGGCCAACCTGGGCGGACAAGCCTTCTGGTCGCTCGGTGGGCTGTTTGTCGTCAACAGCACCGAGCAGCGCCGGACGGGCATCAAAGACTCGCGCGAGCTGGCATTGCGGGATTGGTTTGGCAGTGCGCAATTTGACCGCGCTGACGGGGAGGATCGATGGCCGATGAAATGGGCCGAGGCATTTGTCGACTTTGCCGCTTCAAAGGATGGCGAGAATGGACTGGAAGGCTACGTCAAAGCGAGAGGGCTCGGCTTCCTCTTCAACGTGGGATGGGCCGAGAGAGGAGACGGCATGGCCGATGGCCACGGCAACTCGGTACCGAGATTTCACGTCTCTTGGGGTGCGGGCCCAGAGATTGTGCGAGTCTTTAGCGACCCCGTGCAGAGGGCTGCCAAGGCCGGCACAGCGACGTTCAAGTTCCGCCACGCCGTCGACGAAATCATTGTCGAGTCGGGCCGTGCAGTGGGAGTGCGAGGCAGGATCTTGGAAGACGACAACCAGCCTCGAGGAATGAAATCGTCCAGGGTCGAGGTGGACAAGTTTGAGATGTACGGATCAGCTGTCTTGGTTGCATCCGGCGGAATCGGTGGAAATGTCGATGCAGTCAAAAAGGCATGGCCTCTTGACCGCCTGGGCCCCAAGGTCCCCGACAGTTTTGTCATTGGTGTCCCTGCACACGTAGACGGCAGGATGATTGAAATTTCAGAGAGTGTGGGCGCAAACGTTGTCAATCGCGATCGAATGTGGCACTACACCGAGGGCCTTCAGAATTGGGATCCCATCTGGCCTGACCATGGCATCCGCATCTTGCCTGCACCCTCGTCGCTGTGGCTCGACGCGACCGGAAAGCGACTGCCACCTCCTCTATTCCCCGGAACGAGTACGCTGGCGACGCTGAAGCACCTATGCAGCACAGGCTACGACTACTCGTGGTTCATTCTGGACCAAACCATTGTTGCGCGAGAATTCGCCCTCTCAGGCTCTGAACAGAACCCGGATTTATCAAACAAGAGCATTTTACAGTTTATCATGCAGCGCGTATTGGGACGCAAGGGGACAATCCCTGTGCAGAACTTTACAAAGTATGGCAAGGACTTTGTTGTACGCGAGACCCTCGACGAGCTGGTCAAGGGAATGAACGAGTTGGCTCAGGAGCGCGGAGGCCCCGAGTTGGATCTTGACAAGGTCAAGGACGTCATCGATGCACGGGATGGACAGATGACCAACCAGTATTCCAAGGATGCCCAGGCAATGCTCATCAACAATTCAAGAGCCTACTGGCCCGACCGAAGGAGCCGCGTTGCGCCACCACACAAGTTGCTGGACCCCGCACATGGCCCGTTGATTGCCGTGAGGCTGAACCTGCTGACGAGGAAGACACTGGGAGGAATCGAGACAGACCTGCGAAGCAATGTTAGAAAGTCTGATGGCTCAGCCTTCCCTGGACTCTTTGCAGCAGGAGAAGTCGCCGGTTTTGGTGGAGGCGGAGTTCACGGGTACAATTCTCTCGAGGGAACCTTCTTGGGCGGTTGCATCTTTTCAGGAAGGGCTGCTGGACGAGCTATAGCGCACGAGTTGTTGGGTGAAACTGAGACAACGACGAATGGCGCCAATTCGACGCGGTCGCTCTTGTAAAATGGCTGGATATTGAGTAATGAGTGAAGCATGCCCGAGGCAACACAGCACCTGTTTGAAAGTTTTCGCAAGCAAACATATTGTATTTTCCACTTCAACCTGAGAGAGATGGCGGCAAAATAAGCATTGACGCTCGGAAATCAAAATCGAAAAAGTAACATTAATTTGGACACAATCTCTATAGTGCATTTAGTACTTTAACTCTATCAGTATATATGCAATTTTCTTGTTCTATGATAGACCACTGCGCTTGGTATCCTGGTTGTCCTTTGTCAAGTCCATCACGAGGATTTTCTTTGCACCTTCACCGCCCCCAGAGCTAGACTAGGGTGCGTTGCCATTTTACCAGCTTTGGCTGCGCGTCGTCGGGATGGTACGGATTGCGCAGACTTGGGAGTCGAAGCGCCAACGCTGGAGGTGTGGTGCTTGATCGGAGTGTTTCTATCTAGCTTCTCACTAGTCGACGGTTTGGTGACTGCAAACTTTGATTTCTCGAAGCCGCTATGATCGGAGGCATTATTATGTGCAGAACCCAGGCTCGGAGGGACTGATTGCCAGACATCTCCCTGTTCAAATTATTCCATGGCTGTCTCGGTAGAGTTTTCCTGTGGATTTAGGCTTAGGGTATCCGATTTTTAGTGATCAAGTTCATCTCGACAATAGAGGCTTCCCGCTGAAAAGGACTAGTTTCATCCATATTCAAATCTATAGTCACCTGTGGGAGCCTGGTACCTTTTCCCGCGTTTAGCCCAATGTTGGAGTTGTTATGTGGGGGATTCTGTTTCACGGGTGATTCTTTCTGGAGTTGCTCTGTATTCTGTTGGTGACAAAGTCGTGCTACATTTAGTACCTCAAAACCAGCCACGCAATGCTTATACATGCGTTGGTTAATGTAAGAAGATATGAGTGGCTTGAAAACTCGCATAGACCAAGTGTGCGTGTTTTCAAGAATCAGTTGGAAATAAGTGGCGTCGATGAGATTGGCCACATCTCCTTTCCAAATTGCCTTCATCATCAAAAGTTTTTCGTCAGCCTAATAAACAATTGAAAGATGACAAAATATCGCCTGCTGGATTGTCAATATACATAGCCTCCTCACAAATTTCATGAGTAGCGTTTTCTTGATTGTATGGAACTTCAAAGCCTCGAGCATAGTACACTATCCATACCGTTACACGAGATCCAACTGTGGTTACTGTTGTGACAGGCGGAATATGTGCGTATCCGGGCAGTTCCACTGCATTTTCGGCCAAATTTTGATTCAATTGGACCGCACAAGCACCGCCGTTAGCTGCCTGGCAGCACGCTACCTTTTCCGCCGCTGTACCGTTTTTCTTTTTGTGTTCCACTACTAGCCAAGGATATCAAAAGAGGCGTGATTCTTCCAACGGCTGTTCAAATATTCGAAAGGGCTTGGCCTTAGTCTACTCTGTATAGCTTTTCCAGATTGTTCCATGAAAAAGAAGCAAAGAGCGACTTCTCTGGAGTTCCATTCCATTTTGTGGCTTTCGGATCCGTGATTATTGGGCTTTTTATTTTATTGTCCGAATGGTATATGGGTAAGTAAAAGGCCCAGTCTGGCTTGAGAGACTTCATATTGAAATCAATGACATAGGTTGCGTTATGAGTCGTATTGCCAAAGGTATCCCATAATTCGTTTGTACTTCTGCCCAACAAGTTAATCCTGCTGGGCCGTGCTGATTTGGGGACTCCTATTTTACACACGCTCGAAAGGCACCATAATAAAATTTGCAGCGCGAGACCCTTTAATACACTGTCAGAACTCGTTGACAGTGGGCAGCAATAAGCCTTTCATACCTTCGAGGGTCCCTCTTTCTTACTGCAACACTCCCCGCAAGTGGCCCAAAAAATAGGCTTAAAAGAAAGACTCCCAAACTTTCTCTGAGTAATGACCTATAATTAAACTCGAAACGCTGTGGGTTGCGGTTGAAATAAGGTCGTCCTCTTTATCGCCTGATCCGTTTTTTACCGAGATGGCCTATGAAAGAAAAGTCGAGCATGGACTTTCGACGAGCCTCTACGTGTGGCGGATGCAACGGTTTGTTGATATCCTCTACGTTACCATCGTAGTAGATGGATTTCCAACGTAGTTTCTCGGGAGCCCAAGTCATCTCACAGTCTTGATTTAGAGAATAAACATAAATGTGCCGAGTAGAATTAATTGGAGAAAAATTGGGAATGGCTGGTCCAAGTTTACCCCTCTAGTACTGATATTTCGGGGCGGTTGATTCACCCATACACATTTGCAGCCAACTGCATAAGACCCTGGTTGCAACTTGACTGCGCGCCAATAGAAGGGAGAAGATTTTCGGGAAAATGCCCGTATATAGCCATCGAGCTAGGGAATAGGGTGGAGAAGCACTCCGTTTTGAGCACTTCATGACTAGGCGGGGCGAAGGCGTGGCTGTTCATAGCATGATGACTATAACGGCCAATTCATTCGTAATGGAAACGAAGACAATTATGCTACTCTGTCTTTGTGCAGCAATGGGATCTTGCTCTGGAATTTACGCTTGTTGATCCCGGCAAAGTTCAGAATGATGGTGGGCCCCAAACGTGTCTGATTCTCCGGCCCCCGAAAGCTCAAATAAGATCAATCGGGAGGGAGCCAAGAATTCATATGAATGCTCTAGTATTTATATTTCTACTCTCCAGGGGAAAAATTTACAGTTCATTGTATCTGGCCCCCAACGTGGCTGAATCGTCGGGCTGCATGCGATGACGGCCTCGCCGAAAATTGCCAGGATTAGAATGGAGCTGCCGAAACTAACAAGGGTTGGCCAACTCACAATAAACACGGATGAAGGGAGCACTGCGCCCGTTTTACCCCATAATCGAATGGAAGATTCTAGCGGCTCGGAATGACCGCTGCATCGTCTTCCATTAAATCAATCTCTCTCCCAATCCGAGTGGCACAGTTGCTTCCCAGTTCGACATACGAAACAACACTAGGCATTTCTCTATTTCGGAGGCAAGCAGGTCGGCAACTCAGTCACAGGTGTGTGCTTAGTTTGACCGACAATTAGGCAGCAGGATAGTTCCATCAGTTTCGAAATGGATCCATCTGTAATCCCGTAGAACTATTTCATTACCTCGGTTATCCTTGTTCTCCTCCAGTTGCAAAGTGCACAAATTCCTCTCCCTCTCCCAGGTTCAACACCTCATGCATTCTTTGTCTTGAGATGCTCGAATCTCAGCCCATACGAGGACGTGGCCGTCCCAGCAAACTCACTTCCTTGTCTTTCTTACCCAAAGACCCACATCTCTCAGACGTCTCAGTGCTTTACGACGAGTTGGGCTACGCCAAATCTAGGCATTATCGACATGCTGTCTTTTACAAAGACCTGAACACATATCTTGAGGATTTCAAATCACACGAGGGAACTTGCGGAACTGAGAGAATAGACCTCCAAAATCAGCGACATCGAGATATGCTGATTGAGATGACCAACAGCTTCCTGGAGAGAGATGGAGGGGGTCGTAAATATTGGCCCGGTAATACCGATGAGGCCTTGAGGCTCGGACTTCAATACTCGAAACACAAGTCCAAGTATACATAGCTCTGGATTCCTTGACAACCGAGTTAAAGCTGACATTTGGAGCGATAGAATTGTAGAAAAGGTTCTACATTTATTTTTAATCCTTAACTGGGACTTGAATAAGCGAATAAGCTTGTTTGCAATTGAAGCATCAATGGCCGACCAAGGTATTTGTCGAGAGCAGTTAGTTCCCAATTCCGTTCAAAACACTCAACGTGGAAGCTTAATGGCGGATGCTGCCCAAACGGATGAGAATCCAAACTTCGGAAAGACGCAAACTAGACCAAATCTTATCTCGTGAGTTATAGCGCTCCATACTTGATACGCTTTCTGGCATTAACCTATCCGGTCAGCAACCCAACTTCATCGACCGACCGCCGTACTTTCCGCACTTACCGCTTTTTACAGCCGTCTGTAGAGGATGCAGTTGACGATCACTTTGTTTGCATTTCTCGGGCAGGTCGGGATAGTTCCTCAGGAAGCGGTCCAGCGAATCGTCCACGCAACCCAAGCTTGAGCCCGGATGAATTAGCCCCGACTGTTCGTGACAAGTTTGGAGACTTCTAATTGATTACCTTGCGACTAACATGTTTCAGACTCCAAAAAAACGAAGACGTTCAATTCAGAGCGAACCACAGGGTGCGGCTGCGAGGAAACGTTGGAAAGGTAAACAAGTGATCAGGCCCGAACAACCTGATTGTGCCAAAGAAGCTGGGTCGTATTCGGATGCCTCCCGATCGGAAAAGCGAACGGCCGGGAAATATCAAGCTGGATCATTTGGCAGCCATGCAGTGCCTTGTCAGCGTTCCACTGTACCACATCAGCCTCGAAATTCACAGAGACGATGTTCCAATAGCAACATGCCTCCCGGAGAGTTCGCATACTTTTTACACGACAAAACGAGAAAGATTCCAGTTAATGGCTTGAATATTCCCCGTGAGAGAAGCCTGAGCATAGGTGAAGCCTCTTCATCACGTAGAAACATTTCGGGCCATAGGGCGGAAAGGTTGGTCTCAACCCCCCCAGAGCCTTTGAATATTTCCCGAGGAAGAATGATCTATAGTGTGTTCACGCGACCAAGAGTAAATGAAAGATGGAATCCCAAAGATGCTGACCTTTTTTCTCTTGGCCGACTATATAAAGCGGTACCTATTGAGGTTAGATACCGTGGTTTGGAATTCGTCTTGAGGTTGCCTCGTACAATTTTGAGACAGACGATTTTAAACCACGATGAAGATGCATATCAAGAGATGAGATCCCGCTTCCTCGAGTGGATGGACCATTTCAATGCCGAGTATGAACTAATGGACCGTTATTTTATGGTTGAACTGGTTATCGCCCCAATTTATCCATAATTTGACAGCCGGCCATTTCAATAACCTCGAATAATCTATTGACATCAGGCAATTAAGAATGCCAAGGCGGAGATTATTGTTTATGAAAATACTCTCTTTCTCCTTTAAAGGCTAGTTTCTTCTTCTTTTCTTTTTAGAGTGTAATCAGGATATAGAGGGGTTGATGAACGCATATAGACGGTGTAGGCTTACTACTTGTAAAGAATAGCAATTTTCCTTTTTCCACGAGCAAAGCTGATATGAATTAGCATTTGTATTAGATGTGTGTGGCTTACAATAATTCTGTAGGAGAATGCTAGATAATATTGCCGCCGAATTTGTTGAGGTTTGCATGTGAAATCTAATCCGAGACCATTCAATTTATTACCCAGGCGGTTGGCATAGGCTGTTGAGGTCCTCCGTAGAATATGTCAATCTTCGGAAAACAGCAATCTTAGAACTGGGCGTTCAATTGATATAATAATTCGATTCAAATTGGAAAAGTAAGAAAAAATGGGATTTACGCAAAATTGATCAAATAACCTGATGTCATTGTGTCTGGGTTATGCAATTTGCCGGAATGTAGGAGCAGACTACCTGTTTTCCCTCATCCGCAATTGATGAATGACCTCAATTTGAGAAGGTTCATCCACAGAATCTTCATTAAAAAGGTATACTGGCACATAATGCACGACTGTACAAGGTGTTTTGCCAGCTTCCTCTCAAATTGCTTGCCGCAATGGCAATTTATTCTTGCAATCACTTAAATTCCCTCAGCGGCGCATTTTATATACTGTTTGAGTATTAGGTTTACAGACACACCCGCGGAATCCGATGCGGAAGATACGTGAGCTTGGGCACTCAGCCACTGGTATTTATGCAGACGATATCACCAGCATAGCTTCTTTTCGCTTTTGACTATCATAGTGACTGGCTGTTTTATTGCGTGCGGGGTACGAATAAACGAATACGAAGGCATTTCCCTTGAACGTGACGTGACGTTGAAAAGTTATGACCGCTTACTGGAAGTTAGTACTAACAAAGGACTATTTTGCTTTTGAAATCCAACATGTCTCACAATAAGCAACGACTTGGCGTTTTTAATTTGAGAAAGCCAATTAGAAATGGACATTAGAAACCTGGTTTCAAGTGGGCCATCATAGCTCGCACATCACTAACTAATTAGCCATGCGCCAATGTCCGCAAGTGCGATAGCATCTCTGACTTCGTTCGGACCTCCGGATGAGAAAGTCTCCGATTCGGGAGTGGGCCCCGGTTCGGACACAAAAGCACTTGTATGCTTAATATCACAATCTGCCTGAATTGATTAGTATTTCTCCCCCCCCTCATGGTCTGTTTCTTCGGGTCCTGGATCAACTGTGCCAATTGTCCAAAGTCCGCTGCCATGTCAACGCCACAGTCGTCAGACCCCGCACCAGCTGAGCTTGACTACGATGTTGTGGTCATCGGCGCTGGCATCGCGGGCATCACTTCGGGCTACCGACTCCAGACGCAATGTCCCAACAGGTCGTACACGATCCTAGAGAGTCGCGATGGCATGGGCGGCACATGGGATCTTTTCAAGTACCCTGGTGTCCGCAGCGACAGCGACATGAACAACTACGGCTTTCCATGGAGGCCATGGACCAAACCAACGGGAATCGCACCGGCCAAGGACATTTTGGCATACTTGAAGGAATCTGCCGCTGAATTTAACATTGATAAAAGGATTCAATACCAGCATCGCGTCGAGGCCGCGCATTGGAGCTCAAATTCAAAATCCTGGTCCATCACCGTCGATCACATGGGCCACAAAAAGACAATCAACTGTCGCTGGGTCATCTTTAGCACTGGCTATTATGATTACGTCACGCCTCATACTGGCAAGATTCCAGGCATCGAGAACTTCCAAGGCAAAGTCATCCACCCTCAGTTCTGGCCTGTGGAGTACGACTATGCGGGCAAGGACATTGTCATTATTGGATCCGGCGCAACCGCTGTCACGCTGCTTCCAAACCTAGCGCTGAAAGCATCTCGCGTCACAATGCTACAGCGGACACCAACCTATGTCATGCCAATACCGGAAATCGATCCCGTTGACAAAATGTTGAGGAAATTCTTGCCCGTCTCACTAGCCTGTAGAATTCTCCAACTGAAGTGGATCGTGGTTTCTATGTTGTTCTTGAGATTTTGCTATGCATTTCCCAACGCGAGCCGCCGGATGATACAAGAGAAAATAGCAAAGGAGCTTCCCGAGGATGTGCCCGTTGACCCCCACTTCAATCCGCCATACAATCCCTGGGAACAAAGGCTTTGCCCGTCTAGTGACTTCTTTCCGCCGTTCAAGTCCAAAAAGGCAAGCATAGTCACAGGCGAGATCGAATCTATTACATCAGACTCTATCAGACTTCAGGGAAGCGACATGATTCTGAAGCCCGATGTTATTGTTACCGCAACTGGTTTTCACATCAAGGTCCTAGGTGGGACTAAAATCACTGTTGACGAAGAAACTGTTAATATTGGCGAAAAGCACCTATGGAACGGCACCTTGATGGAAGGGATTCCCAATGCCGCCATCATTGCTGGGTTTACACTCCCAAGTTGGACTCTTGGTGCAGATGCCAATGCATACTTGACTGCGAAAATCATGAGACACATGGACGTAAAGAAAAGCACCGTTGTTGTGCCTACTTCAAGCAGGGAACTGAAGAACAAGCCAGTTCTGAATATGCAAAGTGGATACTTGACTCGGGCCGAGGATGCTCTCCCAAAAGCAGGTGATCAAGGTCCGTGGAAACCGAGGATAGACTATCTTGACGATTACTGGATGACGACTTTTGGGGACCTTTCGGATGATTTGATTTACGGGTAATCTATCCAAGGAGGATTATGAAATTGGACGACGTCTGCATTCTTGAACCAATTTAGCCCGCAAGAAAGAAAGTAGACGGGGCTATTCTTTGACTTTTCCCTGTGGCGCGGGATCAGTTGGAAAAACAACTCTGATAAGAAAATGAAGCGGTAAAATATAGTCGGAAAATTGAGAACGTCGCCGCACCGCAGAGAATTTAGGCGGAGGTAAAAATACTATTTTTGTAGAATATTATCCAACATCTCCAATCCAAGTTTAAAGGTGAATCTTTTTTTAACCACTTTAGAGCAACCCTTCCAACTATTATAAACAGTTCTTAGTGAAGGTGACGAAGAAAGACATCTCACTCTGCTTTAATATAACTATGTAGGAGGCTCATCCAACTTCGGAATTGTCGCTCAATTTGTTCTGCAGACTTTTCCTGATAAAGTTGGAAATTGTACACCGTCATTAAAACTTCTTTAACTAATGAAATCTCATAGGGACCCTTTTTTTTTCTTTTCGTTCTGTAGCACTGCCAGAAACCACGATATTGGTGGTTCTATCTAGATTTGAGGTAGGACCATTACGTTTCTGACAAATAGATGCGGGACTAAATCTCATAGGAACACTTAAACGGAGATTGACCTAAAAATAGCAGGCTATTGTCATTTTTGAACTTTGCTCGCATACCACCTAAAACCCGGGTGAGTTTGGGGTTGACGCCGCTACACTGCATGTTCCGTAGCTGACATATCTGAGCCATTGCCAGTTTTGTTTTCATGGGACCAGGAGTTCCCGGCGACTTTAAAATCTTGGCCGAGTTCTTTATTGAATGTATCGATCATTAGATGACCATGTGTAAGCTACGAGTACATGCTTATATGGACGGGTAAAGCCAATAGCTTAGATTTATCGTAGCTAAACCACTGCAAAGGCCAATGAAGAAATATAAAAGTTCTTGAATGATACGGCGATTTAATTTGGTGCATGTGTCATTATAAAAAGTAGAATGTCCGAATAAATCGCGATATTTACTGAAAAGCCAACCTGGTCTATCTTGTGAAAGCTAATGAAGATGGAAATCACTTACTCATGTTCGTACACCTGAAAGTTTGATGGCTCATGTCGGATGGATGCACGCCACGGCTTCGTACCCTCAAAACAACCAAGTGTTTGGACATGTCAAAAAGTCAATTATGAAGACTAGGCAAACTATTCTAACATGAATTTCGTTTGCATGAAATCAAGTAGACGGATGACAAACGCATCTATGAACGATAGACCTTATGCAGGACTATTCTAGTTCTATTGATCAAATCGCTAAAGGGGAGCCTCCAATTGATCACGTTCAACATCTAAGAAGCCTGCATCCACTGCTGAAGCTGAAACCGGTTCACATTGAAGACAAAGACGAGGGTATGATAGACAACGAGCAGGTTTGACATGTCTATAACTGTGGAGCACTTTTCAAAGTAACAGTCGCTGCGTGCTTGCCGACTGAGGCGGAACCCGAGCTTGGAAACGAATCGAGTTACTGGGCTGAAGATGCTTATAGGTCAGCTAAGGCGGCTTGTAGCGCTTCTTGGTTGGGCGGTACTCGCTGGGATGTGTTGGATGTGGTACTAAAGATGGTCTAAAACTGTCCTTGGGTGTGAGATGAAGGAAGAAGAAACCGAAGAGAAGATCAAAGAAAGAAGTAAAATTATTTGTGCTTGTAGGCCATGGCCTCTGCTTGTTTGCTATTATTTGTTGTCTCATGTTACACATTCGGGAGGCAAGCGAGGCAATCTATAGCCCCCATCCCACAATTGCTCAATAGGCTT
This sequence comes from Calonectria henricotiae, assembly GCA_020623695.1. Classification (NCBI taxonomy): domain Eukaryota; kingdom Fungi; phylum Ascomycota; class Sordariomycetes; order Hypocreales; family Nectriaceae; genus Calonectria; species Calonectria henricotiae. The sequence goes on along the minus strand of JAHVYB010000073.1, from coordinate 69,658 downwards.
TGATTCGCCTTGTAAACCATGCTCAAGACTAGGGTGATGGTGAATTGAGATCAACGAAGGCAATGTGCGCTGCTGAATGTCTTATTAACTGGGACGATTCATACCACCACCTCGCCTGGCCGCGATCAAACATGTTGGCCCGCGCTTGATTGTACCGAGTTCGATAATCCGTTCCATCCGTCCTTCTTTAAGTTGTTTTAAATGTTCGTTACCTCAACTGGACTGACATTATTATAGCGCTTGTTAGAGTCCTGCAGAATCCGGCCATGTCGAATAAGAAAACTGTTCCAAACTGGCCTGGCTGAATATCTGCCATGAACAATCCAAGCTTGGGCTCAGAACCGAAAGACTGGCAGAGTCATCCAATGCCGCAGAGTCTGGAGTATGCACACCGCTGAGACTCTCTTCAAGGCGCACCGCCAGCGTCTCCTTCAGGCTGGGCTTGGGCTCATGAGTTTTTCTTAGCATGTCGAGATGCGTTCGAATGTTGCCGAGGTCTTGTTGTTTGTTAGCCTTTGGTATGGATGGATACGATAGGGAATACAATGCTGCATACCATCTTGCTCACCGGCACCACATTCCACGCCTTGTATAACGATGAGAGCGGCCCATGTGATAATGACAAGGTCCCAGTTTGACCAGATGTACTTGTCGTTTTGATGGAGCTTGAGGGTTGCTCGAGCAGAGAGAAGAAGCTCGTGTTGCTCCTTTGGGGTGATGCCATTGGAGTGAAGTTTGCAGCCTCGTGCAGGGTGGTAGATTGACAAGACTACGAGGCGGTGGAGAACGTATTGACGAAACACTGGAGTCAAGTCCTGGCCGGTACTGTCCACGACCTTGCTAAATTCTACAAGCCATTCGTCTAATTGCCTGGCCCAATCACGACAGACTGCCGCATCGACAGCAGTAAATGGATTGGTTAAAAATGTCGACTCCGGGGGCCGCTCTGTAAAACAGGACCATATAGTGGGCAGGCCTCGGCCTGTAAAATGAGTCAAACCGGTGTTCATCATGCGTGACAATCGGTAGAGTTGGTCTCTAGGAGATGTCTTTAGAAACTGTATGGGGGGCTCCAGCGGAATAACCGGCGCCGAGAGGTGAAGGGATGCATGCTCCAGATCAATGATTTGAACCCCAGAAAATAGTTTACGCCAGTCTCTAGTGCGCCCTTCAACGTCATGTGGGCAATGTTCAAGAATTAGCCGATATGCGATGGATATCCATATCCCAGTCTCTCGGACACTTCCTTCTGTGATCAACCCTGTGAGTATTATGGCAAAAACTGCCTGAAAGGCCCATTCCTCCGCCGCAGCTGGGTCACTTGGACGGCTCCCGATCTCGCTGTTGGGGACGCTCAACTGTGAGATTGCCACGGAGAGGACATTGAAATACCGAGGAGACAGCTGAGCTACTTCAGAACTGCCACGGGTACTAGAATAATATAGAATAGAGGCTAGTAGAAGAGGTGTCGGGATGGAGAAGCTCTGTTTTGTGGGCAGGAAATGTAGCCCGGGTGCATCTTCATTGAACCTAACTTCTATTAGTCTAGTGGCGTTGGAAATGTACTTGTGGAATGGGGAAAACAAACGATTGCCATAGATGTTCTATAGTGTTTTTACGCCAGATTTCAGTGTCATCGGACTGTGGGACAAGATTCTCAAGACACTTCAATGCCTCCCATAGGTGATTTAAAGAGCTGCCAAGCTGGGCATCGTCGGGTTGTGGGACCCCGGATTCATCCTCGGCGCCAAGAGTATTGTCCTGCTCCGATAGGCCGAGAGCATCTTCAATAGTCTGCAGCCGGCGAAGTATCTCTCTATTAAACTCGATATATGTGGGATCGGTGATGGGAAGCGAGTTGGGATTGATGACCACTGCAGCGTTTGCCCGCGGCAAAAAGATGCACGGCTGGCCAGCCCGTTGGCACCGTCTACAAGAAGAGCCATTATCGATCCTGCATTTCATCTTCTGTCGTCGACAGTTGACTTATGAGAAATTAGTCATCCATTTTAGGATCCAGCTGTTCGGACCACTTCCAACGAAGCTGCAGGCGTGGAGCGACTGACTGCATGCCTTACGAGCCTTTCGCTCACTGTCGTCGTTTCCCGGAGCCTCAGCTCCAGCTCCCGCGTGGGACTTGTCAACTGTGCGATTGTTTGGAGGCATTGTCGGCTAGGACACTCGGTCATGCCCGGCAGGTTCACCGACAGGCGGGTGCTAATAAGGATGAAAAAAAGATGCAATGGACCTTGGCGGCGACAAATGCTCGGCGCCCCTCAACCATCATTTCCGTTATCGCTCGGATCACGCTCGCTCGCACACGGTATCTAATTAGCCGGACTGCTCGTGAGCTCCCTTGGGTTAATGGACAGGCATTTTACTGGGGCAGCCATGGCTGATAGTGAGATGATTGTGCCGTTGTCCTCAACCCCTGTCATCTCCGCACCAAACCCCTGCGTGGTTGTTTTTAGCGGTCAAGATTGGCAAGGCCCGTTCCTTATTAGCCCTCCGTCTCTGCGTCGTTACTGGATGCGGTCCAATCAGTTGTAATGATTGCTTGCCATGTGACCATTTTGCTTCCCCGTATTCGAGCCCACCATTGCAGCTCCATGCCTTCTTCTTCGGGTCGACCTCAACCGGCCAAATGACCGGGCAGCTCCGCGAGCTTATCAGTGATCTCGAGGTGGGCTGTCGCTGTTGCGGCGGCCAATCCTGGAAGTATCGCCGGGTTTACCGTTGCCATACTCCTCATAAGCCTCTACTTGAGGATTGCCCCTTCATTATCTTCATCTCAGCCGGGGTCAGTGGTGCTATCAACCGCCCACAGCGATGGACGTTTATCCCCTCCCTGTTCCCCACACATCCCTGTCACTTTGTCCATGTCCATGATGTTGCACGCCACAGCTGCCCCTCCCAGTCTGCTCACGCGAGCGGAGGAGCTTGCTAGTGGTTTTCATGTCAACCCCGACGATGTTACTCGCATATCGCGACATTTTGTTCATCAGATGAGTATGCAAGATAGTTTTTATCAAGCTAGTAGCAATAACTCACGTCTTGGCAGGAAATGGGCTTGGTCATCATGGAGCGACACAGATGCCAACATTCGTGACAAGACTACCCACGGGTTCTGAACATGGACTATTTCTGGCTGTAGATTTGGGTGGAACCAATTGTCGAGTCTCCTCAATTGACCTGCATGGTGATACTACTTTTACTGCCAAACAGTCCAAAAGCGCCATCCCCAAAGAGCTGATGGTAAACGATAGCTATAAACCACTGTTTGCATATATTGCCCGAGAAATTAGATTGTTTCTTAACAATAACCATGGGGAGTATTATACCTCAGAAGGCGAAGGAGCCAATGGAATCGAAAAGGGTGACCTGAAGCTTGGTTTCACATTTAGTTTCACCTACGAAAATGTCTCTCTCGCTAAAGGAATCATGCTTCAGTGGGACAAAGGGTGGCACATTCCAGACGCTTTGGGAAGAGATCCGTGCCAGATGTTGCAGAGTGCAATCGATGAATTAGCTCTACCCGTCAAAGTATCAGCTCTTATCAGCGACAGCGTGGGAGTGCTCATGGCACGCGCTTATACATCACCAAAAGACTCAGAGACCCTTATTGGTGCCATATTTGGGACGGGAACTAATGCTGCATATGGCGAGAGTCTTGTCAATGTGAGAAAGCTGAGAGAGCACGAAGAGTTTCAACATCCCGATGCTAAGAGTATTATGGTTATGAATACAGAGTGGGGTGCATTTGATGACGAGTTGGTTGTCCTACCTCGAACTTCATATGATGACATGCTAGACTCGTCATCTACTAACCCCAACAGCCAAATGTTTGAGAAGAGGGTTTCAGCTTTATACCTCGGCGAGCTATTCAGGCTCGTAGTACTTCAACTCAGGGATGAAGGCCTACTCAAAATGAAATTTGCTCAACAGTCGCCAATAACAGCAGCCTACGGCATTGGCTCTTCTGTCCTGACAATTCTAGTTCAGAAAGACTTGGAAATCTCCGAGGCAACTACTATGGAAATAGGTGCCACCCTAAATGCAAGCTCTGTGTCCCAAGAGGACGTTTGCGCTTTACGGTGGATTGCTTCAGCGATAATGCGCCGAGCGGGAAGGCTATCAGGGGCTGCTATTGCGGCTGTTCTGATTCAATCCGGAAGAATTCCCGAAATAGGATCACCATCCTCATCCTTCATCCCTTCTAGCAATGCGTCTGAGCGCGTATGTACGATTGAGAACAGCAAGATTTCCCCCACGAAGATGACAAATATTACGAGGGAATCTTCGATTGCTATTCGTACATTCAACAAGATATTTGGTCCTTTGGGGTCGCGTAAAAGCAGACCAAAGCATACTACATCTAAAACGGATGCACGAAGACCAATACCATACCCCAATATCGACATTGGTGTAGATGGGTCCTTATTTGAGTTTTGTCCACTATTTGAGGAGTCCATATGGGAAGCACTTGAGGATGATGCTGGAATTGGGCCTGAAGCTCTTAAAACGGTGACTATTGGGCTGTCACAAGATGGCTCAGGGGTGGGAGCCGCCCTAGCTGCGCAGTCCACAGTCTAGCATGGCCAGCATATTAAAGTAGAATTTATAGATGCGTATACAGCCGAGTTTTGTATCATCCCTTGATTAATGAGCATGCCGAGAACAATCTAAAAATGTCATCAATATCGAAAAACTAGTACTAATATATTGTCTTTCTTAATAAACTCAGCACGTATATTTGAACTGAAACTTCATCTCTGGTCTTCCTTCAAAATCTGATGGGACGACGTAAGAAATGTTGTAGAACATGTGATTTCGCAACTGAGATCCGTACACAACTGGCTGTTTTACCAGTCCCGGAGCATCCACTGTCACGTCAAGACAGGGTAAGTTGTCGAATCCATCGATGACCTGCTTCTTACCAAGAGTCCAGCTTGGAGGCACATTGGATAGTGCATATGTAAAAATGCTGGCGCCATCCTGGGTCTTATTGGGATATGAGACGGTCAAGCTGTTTGGACCAGCTGTGGCGTGGATGGCGGATGCTGATGGATACAAGGAGAAAAAGGTGTTGTAGGGCCAAGGGGTATGGCTTTTGTCACCAGCCCAGTGGACAATCGCAGGAACAAACTGGTCACCGCGGTTCACATCTTCATCTACCTCTTCACCCCCAATCATTAGAGGTGCTGATATCCAAGAAGTTGCAACGCGGTGAGAGGCACCCTCGCCGAGTCCATCAGGAATCGTCTTGTTGATGAAGCGGCTACCTTTCCAAAATCCCTTTGCCTTGAGCACTTTGGCCGTACTTGCCGATATGAACCTTGCTGTCGTATTCATGACTAGCGCAACAGAGGCCCCCTGAGCACCATCATACATGAGATCCGATTCACCCTTGAAAAGACTGGGACCATACTCGTGCCCATACAAGCCCCACCAGAACATGGAAAGGACAGATGAATGCGTGGTGAGATCGCGGGTGTATGCTCGATCATAAGGACCAGCCATATTACCCAAATAGGAATTCCAATGATTTGCAATGTCCTCCCATAGCAATGTCATAATGACTTCGGCCTTCTTTGTCAGGGTAGCTCCCTTGGCCCCATACTTGATGTTACCGGCAAGGGCCCAGGCGTCCATGCCGTAGTAGGTGGGCGCATTGTACTCTGAGAGAACCTCGTAGCCGGTGGCGTTGAAGAGCTCGAAGAGGAGTTCGCCCTGAGTATTTGCAAAGTCAATGAATTCCTTGTTTTGGCGGCGGTGACCAATCCACCCAACCAGCCAAGCCCGCATCAGTGCAGGGTTAGAGTAGCCGAGCGTCAAATTGTCGCCTTCTGGAAATGTGCCGTTGCGACGCATTGCCCCGACTGCCGCAATTTCTAGCGCATCTTCAATGCGAGAGGTGAGCTCATCGCCCACGAGATTTGGAAACTCTTCAACAAGCTGAATCAGTTGTGCTCTATTTTGTACTTTGTTAGTCCTGCAGGCTTTACATGGGATTCCGTTGTACTTGCCCAATAAACTCTCTCCAGTTTGGGTCATATGTATCCTAATTCAAGTTAGAAGTCCGATGCGAGGCCATGTTTATTCTGTTTTACTGACGTATATTTTTGGAGGATACAGCGGAGAGTCGACTGTTGGATACGGCTCGTCGGGAGACAATTTGAATGTCCCATACCACGCCGAATCATAGCTCTCCGTAAGCTGGCAGTCCAGACTATGCAGATTGTCAGACACGTGAAAGCAATAAAAACGGTACCTTTTGCACCTCCATTTCTGTAAAAATAAACTTACATATTCTCAATGGCTGCCTTGGCATTTTCAAAATCGTTGCCTTCATTTCGGTGCATGAGCCCTGCCGTGTACCATGCAGTAAACCGCACAGACCATGAGCCCTTGTCTGAATACGCAATGTATTTGTACGAGTCGTCCCACCGATCATCTTGAATTTGCATCGAATAGTCAAACAAGCTCTGCGCAGCTACAGCACCGAGGCAAAGTTAACTTCTCTGTGGACAAAATACCCCGCGTAAAACAATGCTCCGTTCAATCTGCGAGAACAAGTAAAAAAAAAAAAAAAACCTCACGTTTTGATAGCTTGGAGCTGGCAGAGACGACGGCAGCAGGAGCCGCCAAAATAGCCACTGCGGCGATGCTCCTTGAGAAACGCATGACAGTTTGTCGTTGTGATCAGTGTCCTGAAAGCACCTCTATCGTGATTGAAAGGAAGCTTGGGCTCTGCGGCATGTGTCAGGCGTGGCTCAAATATTAATCAACTCATCGCATAACTAGTCTTGCTATATGACGTCCTGACCAGGTATACAAAGCTTGTCGAAATCAAATGACTCAATTTCCCGTTGAACCGCACGAAAGTGGCATAGACGACCAACATTGCATGGCCGTGGCGTCGGCACCAAGAAGCTATTTCTCGGCCTATCTTCCATTTTGGAAACCGCTGCTGCTGCTGAATGCAGAGACAAGGCTTCCAGCCCCATGTAAGTGGATTTTCCGGTTAAATGACCGACCTTGGCCGGGGTCTATGGTGCAGCATAAAGACCTCGGCCATGTTGACAAACGGATTATACTCCCCTGCAGCTTATGCCTGCAGGCTCAAATGGCCATATGATCTGCGCAAGCTTGGCGACTTGGCAAATGAACTCCACCAAGTAGCAAAAATACGTCACTGTAGTCGTACGAGAAAACTCCTCCCCTTGTCATGCGTTTTTCGCATTGCAGCCAAAATATTCCAGTCAATTGGATCTAGGACGTGTACTCACATTGAAACCATGTCTCATGATAGTGTCCTTGCACATAAGGGCTTCATTTTCATTGTACTTCTGATTGTCTTCCATATAAATTAAATCCTGACGATAGAACTAAGCAAGATACCTATTGAATCTGTTTGACCTCTACGGCCAAACCATCCTTGTCCTTGAGATCTATCTCAACCTTTTCAGCAGTGCCTTGCATCAACTTGTTCTCGTAATCAGCGCCATCCAGCACAGCAGCCGTCTCTTCAAGGCTCAGACTGCCCGTCTCAACAAATAGGAAATAGACAACAACAACCTCGAAAGCCAACCAGACATCGTACATGATGTAGTATTTCCAAGTGCTGTTTGTGACCCCGATGGGATTGACATACTGATTGAAGATTAGGGCGAGGGCGACAAAAAGGTTGTACAGTACTAGACCGCGAGCGCGCAGGTTAAAGGGCAAAATCTCGATGATGTACGTGACCTGCAGTGGTGTCCAGCCGATACTAAAGACAAAGTTGAAGAGGAAGATCATGGCAAGCACACCCTTGGCGAGGCCGTCGCCACCACTCCCATCGAGTGCCATCTTCTTCTCATAAGTAGCCTCAAGAGCCGTCCAAGTCACATAGACCACAAGACATCCGATTGTGGAAATAAGAAAAAGAGGGCGGCGGCCAAAGCGGTTGATGGTGGTTGAGAAGAAGACACTCCAAAGCATACCCCACAGAGTCATGAGCGCATTGATCAACGTCTGGGTATTCTGGGATGTGTACCCAACAGAATTCAGAATCAAAGTCAAATAGTAACTGATCAATCCGTTGCCGCTCCATTGGGAGAAAAAGCCGACGGCTAGAATAATGAAGAATCGATGGCGGTTGCCCTTTGTCTGAAAGAATGACATGTACGAACCGGTTCTGTTGGCTGCGGCTTCCAGTTCCAATGCGGTACGGATTTCCTGCAGTTCCAAAATGACTATTGGGTCTGATTCGTCGCCGTTTGCGTGGTACTTGGTGAGTATTTTTCGAGCTTCCTCGTCACGGTCCTTTGAAATTAGCCATCGAGGTGACTCCTCAATAACCCAACAGAGGATAATTTGGATGACGCTTGAAAGTCCTTGCAGCGTTGAAGGGATGCGCCAAGCCCAAGTGTTGCCCATGCGGAAAGTGCCAAATGTGACCCAAGCAGCGCTCAGTGCGCCAAGGCTCCACAGACTGTTGTAAATCCCGACCAGAGGGCCTTGCTGCTTTGGATAGGCAAGTTCTAGTAAGAGTAGTGGAGCGGCTGTGATATTGAAAGCGAGCCCAATGCCGAGAATTCCTCGCGCAGCAATGAACATGCCTGTATTCTGCGCTGCTGCTTGGAGGACAACACCAATTAGGAGAATGAAAGCGCCGAAAACCAGAACCGGTCTGCGCCCAAACCTGTCGCACGAAATGGCACATACGGGCAAGGCTACTAATTGGCCCACATTCTGTATAGCATTAAGACTGTCTCTGTAAGCGATATTGCCACGAAATGGGGTTGTCATGATGACATTCAGCAATTACGCACAGGCCGAGCTCAGAGGCTTCGGGATGATGAAAGAAATCCTTCCACGAGTCCAGCGATTGCAGACCATTCATCATGCTCCCATCAAAGCCACTAAGTGGAATTAGTTCTCTTATACTCCAAGTTTGGCTTAGAGGTCGACAAACGTTGCATAACTGGATATAAGCGGTAGAATCAGAATGAGGTTGAGCTTGACGATGCCCGAGTTCTTCAGCCATGCAAAGGCGCCGGCATTTTCCCCTATAGCAGCAGCCACAGTAAGAGGCTGCTCCGACTTTGGCAGAGACATTTTAGACTGCTGATGGACCTGTAATGCTATGGGATAATTGAATTGGAATTTGACGTAGTTCGAAGAATGCAACTGCAGCTATTCCCGATAGCTGTGGGTGGCAACATATCAATCACTGGAAATTCGTATCGGATGGCCCCACCATCGGAAACAGTTGCCCTGGCCGACTAGGGATCGAGATTATGCGAGTATTGATCCGGTAAAATTGCCGGTTCATTACGGCACAGAAGCCAACACCCGGCTACCTGGTCGGAGCTAACGCCGGTTCAAGAGCCCGGGATCCAATACAGCACTAATAAGTACCCGGCTTTGGCATTCGCACGGACCTTTGGCGAGAGAGATGTCGCGTCACGAGGTGTACACTTTTCGAGTTCATACGCTGGCTGGTCTTGGCAAACCTACAACGCATCTTGATTAGATGTCCAACTTTGGCAGCGCATTTGTATATATTTTGAAGTCGAGGGGGCGTAGAAAAATAGGTTGCTGGATCATGGTCTTCCGATGCCAAAGTAGATATATCCACCTGGCCACTCCGCTGTGACCTGGTATATATTTGCTTGTCCAAATCCCTACCAATTGATGTATTACTTTCGAGATCGAATCTAAGCTCAAATCACCCGATGGTATCCATTTGTTTTCAGCCCCAGATTACTGAAGACGTAAGCTTTTGGGTTGCAGCTGGTCCCCCACTACAGGAGGTGCAGAAGCAATATGACTTTTTTTCATAGCCCCTTCAGATGGCGCATTAATTTCAAGATCAAACATGGGCTTTTGGTTTCAGGTTGCGCAAGTAGTAGGCTCTCATAGCACAACAGTTGGTCCTCAACCATAGGACGAGTAGAACAAATCCATGCAATTTGCTACATGATCTCAACATCTGGAGTAGTTCTGACCTTGGAGATGCGCCTAATATTGCTAGGAGGTAAAGTTTGGTCTTGTATTCCATGCTTCCGGACCGCGCGCCATACATAATGCCAACTTGTCTGATCAACTTGACTGGTACGTTGCTTGTGAAAAATGGAAACTGCTTGAACAGCGTTGACTGTTGAACAGAATTAAATATGTCTCATGGTGGGAGCGCGATGTATTATAATCGATTTAAATTTCCCTCCAACTACTAATGATTGTCCATCTCTTTTCTGTTGATTTAAATCAACATATAATAATAGTTGGAACATGACAGCGTTTAGCAAGTTATCTTGGTGGTGCACCGACACATTGAAGCCCGCACTCGCATCCCCAGCGACCCGCTTCTCGGTCCAGGGAGCTGTCGGAGGAGTCGGGGTTGCTGGTGCTTGCGGGAACTCGACACACTGTTCTATCTCAAGTTTTAGCGGGCTCTTCTACAAACAAAAAGAGAACATACCACTCGTGGTCGGAATCTAATCATTGGGGCCACAGCTAAGCCCACGGCGGCTACCTGTTGCTCGGCTAGACAACGTTTCATATAGTTCAAATGTTTGAAGAGTCCCTAAACGTTGGACAAAAGTCCAGGTACTTTGATTCCTCAAGGATAAGAGTTTTTCTGACGGCTCATGACTGCTCCGTTGATACCATTATATTTCAGGTGGGCTGAGCCCGAAGTGTTGTATGAGTTTATAGTCTGATTTAATTATTGACGGGCCTGTATTTATTGTCAATATGAATAGGAAAACCACACTGAGAAGCTATAAATAACGATTGCTCCGCATAGGTCCTCCGTATAGATGGCAGTCTAACAATTTTGAGATTTAATTTGAACGAATGTTGAATTCGTATCAGAAAATGACTATAATAACCTCGATAGAAAGACAAGCATTAACACGCCGATACTTTCCAGTACAAGCCCAAGTTCTCACTGTGGCATGCGAACAGCGGGTGCATAATCATCACCAGCCAACTTGACCGGATTTGCCACAAATAGCCTCGCCCCTCTGTTCCATACCGTACTGCTTGTTCCAACTATCCATGTCCACCCATCCTCCAATGTAGCTTCCGCATGTCCCAGTGATATACCGAAGGAAGTCGTCATATTCACCCTCACTGCACGGGTTGTCCCCACCCCAGCTGCATCCAAAAGCAACATGCTCGCCACTAACGGAGTAGCGAAGTCCCCCTCCGGGAATCCAAACCCCTTGCCTGCACAATGTCTTGAAACCTGACCTGGCACGCTCCCAGTCGTCGCGGTTCGATGAGGCTCTATAGCAACCGAACCGACTGATTGGGAGGTCCCGGCGAGAAGGTCTGGTCTCAGTTGCGACTTCGGTTGCGACATGTGCATCAATGTTGTCGTGACGGGTGACATTAACCAGCCCATCCTCTCCGAACGAAGCAGAGAAGACTCCATCGCCCAAGTCGGGAACGACGTAGCCATTGCTTCGGGGCACATTGATTGAAGCACCCATAACCGAAGCGGCGGCGGTGCTAAGGATTAAAAGAGCTTGGACATGCATCTTGAGTATGGATGATATGCTACTAAGAAGCGGCTGTAGAGTCGAGTGATGGATGTGATAGAGTGATGAAAGTGTGAGTATACAAAGTGATCTGCGAAGGAAAATAACAGGTTAGTATTAACTGCCCTATTTATACTATTTGCTCTGTTCATACTGCTTAGTGCTGTGACTATCAATTGAGAGGCTAACAACCCAAGAGCTAAGTCACACAGTCATTCACCAGCAAAGCTGAACATGATGCTGAACATGATGCCAAACAGGGTTATATTGAGCGCTGCCAAGTCTCGTATATGCATGTTCCCTCATGCACAGACGCCTGATATTTAACAGGGTAGTCGTCCACAAGATCTTGCGTCTCAAGTTCTATCATCAACTAATGGTAGTACCTCTTTTTTAACAGCTGCTTTTACACAATGACAGGATATGGTTTGTGGCCTGACAGCATTAACACGCAGTAGATTGCATAGTGCACTCTAGAAACAGAAGCGTCAATGGCATATGAAGACTATATCGTATAATCCCGCGATATTCACAACAGCTGCGGATACCATATTTGTTTCTTTTGGCGGAAGTTCCAATCTTTGATTGGCCATCTGCACGCTCCCCGCGATCTGTGGAGTCAATTTGGTCTCCACAGCAGTGTTGAATATCGCGAGTTTATACGGTGCTTGGATCAGTGGAGACATACAGATCTCCTGAGGACTCTTAGAGCTTGTGGGGTCTGCCATCTTGCCGAAAGCAATGCAGCAATTGGCCCTCCATCAAACATCAGCTTTCAAAGTCCTTTTCTAATATCACCTGCATAGTGACTGTCATGGTGACTGTCATAATGACTTGTCGCCGCCCCACAAGCTCTATGGGCCCTAAGGAGACAGAGAGCCAATAGTATATCAAGTCTACAGTTAAAGGAGTGAAGAAACTAGGGTATTAATGCTTGCTTGCTTTTACTTGGGTAGTTGTTGTAATGATCTAATTTTCTGCAAAGTATTAACCTGACCAATCTGGGTAGACGGGGTTTATGTTGACAGCGAGGTCAGGCGCGTTAGTTCGTCTGAGCAATACAAGAACGTGTACTCCGTACCAACTGTTTATTTGAAAGGTGCACAGCACAGATTGATAAATTAATGCCGCGACTGCAAAGGTGTTACCAGAATGATTGTCAGGCCGCCCACAGCCCGCGCCATAGCGTAGAATGTAGTCCGTACAGTAGTTTGCATGATAGGGCCACCATGTGGGGACACCTTGTCCGGGATTAAGGGCCCGATCATCTCACTGGGTTACTCGTAATCTTGGGAGTTTGTAGTCAAGCTGACCTACCACCCGGCAACCAATAGACCTACGAGCACGAAAGGAATCATTTCAAAAGTCCTTCCCCGCCATGTACGCTACAAACGCCACCCGAAAAAGCAAAGAAACCCTAGCACCCGAAGTACCTATATGCATAAATTTGTTGATTTATTCTTTTGGATTTATCAACCAACTTCCTAAAATGCCCCGCACAGACAGGGGGATCAGCCAACCAGAGGCTGAAGGATTTATAGTACTTCTTCTACCCGCCAAATTTTAGGGTAAAAAAGTTCACTTTTAGTATAAGTGGCGATATTTTGCTGATCCCTAGTATTACTGTGTTTAGAAAGATGGCAATTAATATACATAGATTTATTGGAAAATCTCTACTACCCGTAAGTACCTGCTAGTACTAAAACCTATGTGGGGCTTGTGACCTAGGTGCAGGCTTACCGCAGTCAAAGGGATAGACTGCAGCAGCCTCCTATAGCCTGCTTTAAGGATCCGTGCTTCCTATTACGTCTAATGGCGTGTCAGGCCAAAAGATAAGTCCATAATCGCAATGCTCGCGATTACAGGCACGGACAACAGCTGCTAAGAGACATCTCCGTAACGTACGGTGAACCAAGCCGTAACACCTGCTGTAGCCTACTGTAGCCTGCTAGAAGAAGCCTACTATAGCCCGCTAATACTGTTTTATGCATAGAAATATAAATTAATTCGGGGAAAGCGCTGTATTCATACACTTTTATGCGGATTTTACACAGTTTTTTGTTTTGCCGGAATTTATGATCACGCCCTTAGAAGTTTACCGTAGTTCTGCGACATTACAGCTCCAGTATGCTGGGGGAAAGATCGTTGTCCGTATTGATTAGAAGTTTCATTATCTGCTTAAGCATCAAACAGTCACTTTCAAGTGTCATGGCCCTGAATAAATTACAAGACACGAATGCAATTTTCCAAGTGTCAATGGAAAAGAATCAATTTATTTCCCACACCTAACAAACTCTAACTCCCCTACCTCATACTAGCGCTCAACTATTCCAAGCGATCCGATAACGAATACACAAGGTACTATTGGTTTCCCGCATTCAAACAACAATATGAATGTAAGCCTTTGAATATGGCTATAGGTTCAATTAAGGATAGTGGCTGTTAATTTATACAACATGTCCCATTAAGGTGAATGACTACCGTCAGTGCCAGTTAAAATGTCACATTCATCATACATAACTGGGGCTACGGATCCAAGACCGCCAGACCGGCCAAATTTTGCACAATATTGTTGATTTGGGGTGCATCCAGGCAGGCCCGAAATCCTCTCAAAGCCTCTGCGCCGAGGCGAATCTGATATCCTTCGCGCTTAGCATGTCTCTCGAGTCTGTCATAGACGCAGACCTCGATGATGTTTTTGCGAAAGAGGCCGTTAGCAAGCAAACTACCAGCTAAGCCGGACCCGATGATGATTACTTTGAATGGCTGGCTGGATTTGGTCATTCTGGAATTGGCTTCCTCTCCGTGAATAAACTGGATGCAAATGTGTATTATTCTTACCTTCTAACAAGAATATAATATATGTACATGATATCAGTGTGTAGTGCCTCACACAGCTAAGTCATGCGCCACCACCACCACCACAACCCACCATCACAACTCCGCCTCATCCCACCTCCACCCTATTCTTGCGAGAGGTCTGTGACAAAGTAAACAGCGGTGAAGGTCCTCTGCGTCCTGGTCCACCAGGCGTGCCGCCAGTGCCTCACCCGTCCCTAGCCACGGCCGCTGACCATATTTGGCCCTCTCGACATTGTCCAATGCCCCCAGACGGAATGCCTGGAATTTTAGACAGTTCACATCTACACTAGTGTCGCTCATCCATACGTTTATACCATTGATCAAACGAATAGGAATGAATGAAATGCGGCCTGCATCGGTTGGATAAACGTGTGCTCGCGGATGAAATGGACGAGGGAATGAAGTCATTTGTCGATTACATCAACAATAGGGATTGTCACATATTCTCCAATTGCGGCGGGGGACAGACCATGGTCAACTTTCTCCTCAACGACAAGGCTCTATTGTGGAACGATCACCTCGGAGCCTATGAAGGAAAACAATCCCAAAGAGTTTGTTTACTGTACTGTCCCGTCATCGGAAGTTTACTACATCGCTCATCGTATCTGTTTGTCCTGTTGTTAGACACGGAATATCATTTTGTCATGGAGAGCTCCTCCGCATGCGACTGATGCCGCTGAAAACGTTGGTTTATAACCCCCCAAATCATCTAAATACTATCTAGAATGGATATTCGTCTTTATGTAGTTGCAAGTTCGCGTTCCATTATATATTGGCGAATCTTATTCCATCATGTCCCCATACTGTGCTCGCTGGATGTGACGTAGTAAAGACATGTATCCTTAAATAATTTACCCCTCAGAGACCAGTCCCTGTGGAGCGCGTTTCCTTATCCCACCTGGAAATTGTTAGCTCGAGCCATTGGCAGAATACATCACACGCGACTTACAAGTCCATGAAAAGCTTCCACAAGATGGAAAAGAGCAGGCCTTGCATTCCGTTGGCTAGAATTCTAGTCTTCAGTCCCCGCCCAAAGAGGCCAACAATTCCATCTTCAAGCACAATCAACCGAGCTGCTTTTGCTAGAATACGAATTAGTCATTGTGGTCCAATGAAGAGAAGGTCTGCCGCTCACCATATGACACCTTGGTGTCGTTGACCTGACGGTATGTTTTGATTACGCGCAGGGAGTTGGATATGGAATCCGAAATAATAGATGCGCAGAATCCTATAAAAGCCAGGCGCAAAAGCCAAATGATGAGAGGGTGCTTCGGAGGCTCTGTAAGGAGCTCCGACAAGAGGTTGTACTGAAATTATCAGTTAGCGAGTGCATAAAACCGTGATTCCAGGCAGCTTACAGTTGCAAACCAAGGATAGTGCCCAACAAATGTGGCAGCAGCAGTGGCCAAGGCTCCCCACCAAAGGCTCCCAATACCATTGGTTTTGATGCGACGACGCAGTAGTGCAGTTCCCCGAGCACCTTGGGCCTGCAGAGTGGTCTTGAGCGTGTCAATGGGTGTTAGTATCATTCTGAAACACGCCGCACTGTAAATAATGTTAGCATCCAATTCTAGTGGGCGGAGGGTAGACCGTACCAGATGGAGGCAAAGATGGTCTGGATTGGTGAAGGCAACTGCTTCATGACTGAGTTTGACTGAAGCAAGGCCAGAATGCCCGCGTTTGCTGCCGTGTCACCAAATCTGGAGACGGGGCCTGAGGGCGCGTTAGACAAGTCATGTAACGTGATGATTTGGGCGCGTACCTTGGACGAGTGCTGCACCAAGGCCCTGGTAGTAGCGTCCGACACCTCCGTCGTGGTACAGGGTTTTTGTGGCTGCAGTGAAAGATGTTCCATAGCGGTATTGATAGTTCATGATGGTGCGAAGCGGCTTCACAGCGGTCAGCCAAGGAGCCTGCAAGAAGGTTATATACATACCATAAGAAGCAAAACCTGCAGTATCATGGCCGCAGCGCCGCTCAAGCCTCCACCAAGAGCCTTTTTGAGAGCCCCTTTGAGGTCGAACTAGGTCAAGCATTAGCCGATTGGGCCGATTGGGTACACGGAGCACACCAGCGCCAGGGTCGACTCACATCAGTATCTTTTGCGTCAGTCCATGCTTTAACAAATATGGCAATTAGGATCACTGCAAGCACCACCCAAAACACTCGCCAGGCATACCAGCCGACGGAGCGCTTCTCATCTTGCGGTTTGGGCGCAGCAGGCTCAACAGGCTGCTCTTCCTCGGGTTCCGGAATCGGCGGAACCGGGTTGAGCAGGGGCGCTCGCTCGTCCGGCTCCGACGCGTTCGAAGGGCGTCGGTCAGAAGTCATGACGGGCGCAGTGCAGTCTGGTTGAGATTGTAGATGTATTCTCGGAGTGTTGTCTGGCGGAATTAGTGGATGTTGACGGGTCGCGTCTTCCCCGCAGCTGGTATTGCAAATCACCCATTAGTCAGTCATTGCATTGTCTTGCGTGCTTGGACCAGGGATGGCGTATCACCGCAATGTCCGATGCCGAGATAAGGATTCAGATTTGAACTGGGGTAGTATGACGTATCAAGGTATATCAAAAAGGGTAAACAAAACATCCACCTCGAGAGGATAATACAATAAATATATACAGGATACTATGAATAGAATTAAACATAAACGCTACAATTGGTTCATTCTATTCCAGCCACACCTTCTCCCTTCAATCTCCCCATCCAGATCATGAGTGGGATAACTAAAGTGGACCCTCAAATATGGAGATCTTCGCTATCATCATTAGTAAGCAAGTCTGCGAAATTGTTTGAATCCCCTACCCTATAGAATCAATCGAATTTGAGGACTTGGTCAAGTTATTAACGAGACATGAGGCTTGCTCAAGAGAGAATTCTTAGCCAAGTGAGAGATCGATACATCCTGCTATCCTTGATTGTCTGATTTTCTGCACTTTTACGTTATTTGTTGGAATGAGATTTAAACAATGAGTTATTGTCAAATGAAACACACACGTGCAAATCCCTTGCCAAATCTGCACTCAAGCCTCCGATAGCCAGCACATCTCCATATACACAATAGGGCAGATTACATGGCAGTTATAAAGTACATTGTGGAGAAAATAACGTGTCAACCATGGGGTTGAGGAATCTCGACGCTTTTGCAGGGACACGACTGGGTTACTGCTGGCGGAATTTGTTACCCTTGATTCTGGTTATGCTTATCCCTTTGACTGCGGAATGACTTGTGGGGCGCACACGAAGCGCGGGAACTGTTAAGAGGATACTTCCCTGATATGATACGCTCAAGGAAATGTCCATGTACTGTATAGCAAATATGACCTCATTGCTCATGCTGCTCTGATATTATCCATTCACTGGATTCTGATTGGGACCAGGCAGGTAGTAAAATACTTGTTCATTAATATTGCGTCGTGCATCTCATAAATATTTCTCACGGTTGATTTCGATGCGCAAATTTGACGGAATTATAACAGTTCTTGGCTACTAGAAATCCTGATTCCAGCCCAAATTATTTTGTGTTTGCTTGCTCAATAACCCTGGGAGCCCCGCTACACAAGTAGCGCTTTGAGGAAATGATGCAAATTTGACGGCAGCTGGGCACGAATGGATTAAGAAATAAATGCTAAGGCTATAGAGTAAGGGTTTCATTTTTATTAAAGAAGCCTCTCAGAATCACTAATGATTAACCCGCCTCGTTGGTTGAACTTTCATATCACAACTCGGAAGATGTCAGCGTCTCATCCACTGCCAAAAGAGCTTACAATTTTCGAAGTTGTAAGTTTGTACAAATACTGCGTTGGCCGTGCACATTACTTAGTATGGACACGAAGCAAAATATTTATGGCCAATGATGTTCGTGCAGCTCCAGTCAGCTGATTGTCCAACGTGGTCCCATTGCACCTTGGTCTTATTCTCTTGCTTTTCTCACCTGCGCTTATCTTGAAGAACCAATTCAATCTCCCAATACTTACTCGGCCCCCTTCGAAGCATACACAGCACACGAGGAATCATCTGAAGCAATAACCAAACTTCGAAAGGAGCTTGCCGAATTAGATAACACCATCCTTTATTTTCAACAACAGTTCATCCGCATTTTTACCGAGAGAAGGGTGTTGTCTGCAAAAGAAAATGAACAACGCTGCCCACTGGAGTCTTTAAAACAAGTACTGTGTCATATTCTTGGTACACGACCGGAAGACTATAACCTCGAACAGCAGCTGTACTCCCTTAACTTGTTGATCATGGATAAGAAGCAAAAGCTGCAGCAACTGGAAGCAAACGAGCATCGACACATACAAGAACCGGGCTCCAGCTCAGTGCAGCCTATGCCTGCTTGCTCGACCTTTATGGAAACCCCGGCAGATTGCAGGGAACCATCTAAGGAGATAATGGAGCTCCGCAAAGAGCTCGCCACATGGGATGATTCAATCCTCAGCTATCGCCCATCTTTGATTCGTCACCTCAATACAAGAGAGGACTTATCTGCCGAAGAGATTGAGAAACGAACCTCACTGGAGGCGATGAAAGAATCAACCTACCTTCTTGTTGATGCACGCCCAGAATACAAGAATCTCGAACAGCAGATGTACAGCACGAACCTAATGTTTATGGAGAAGAAATCCAAATTGCAAAAGCTAGAAGGTGCAGAGTTGGATAAGGCTTAAACTGAGAGATTGAGTAAAGGGCAAAAGAATTAGTATGAGATGTCTCAAATAAGCAGTACACGCTGCAGCATGGTAGCGAATCTCATCCTCCTTCACTATTCAGACCACAAGCGCCGCTTCCCGTGTGAATGAAACTACACTCCCTCTCCACAACTCAAAATACAACCACTCATTTTTTCAGAGTCCATGACCGAGCGGCAAAGCATTTTGCCTATCCCCGAATCGTGCTGTGGCTTGGGCTCAGCCTATCAATGATGTTCAGCAGCCCACTTCAGAAGCCACTAGCTGCATCGAGGCTGTATACCTTGGAGCTGAACGATGAGGCTGTGCACACGTGTCGCGCCGTTTAGGGGTGGATTGAAATTTCACCAGTGCCAAAACCATATCCTCCCCCTTGCAATCCCGGTGCATTCTGTGCGGGCACACCATGAGCGCTGCGTTGCGGGTGCTTTTAGAAAATTGTTCCCATATACGACGAGGTGGCGACGAAGCCATATCTGAAAATAATCGACATGGCCGAGGTACTCGGCACTTTGGCGACAACAGCACAACTCGCCGGGTTAGCTATCAAAGCTTTCCAAGGGTGCAAGGATATTTATGATCGCATCCAAGATACCCCCGAAGAAATTGTCCAACGATTCAACGAGGTCGATGATCTGGAAACCATCCTCACCCATATTGAAGAGTGCTCAGAGCTTCGGACTAGGGATGTAGCTGCCATCCTCGAACGCTGTGGGAAAACCTCCCAGAAGCTCTGTCAAGAGCTCAATGAAGTTGGATTCGCGTCAAGTGATTCACTTGGAAGAAAGACATGGAGATCAATTGTTGGACAGACCAAGGAGCCAGGGATTAATCAGTTATTTGAAGAACTCGAACGGATAAAGTCGAGCCTTTCGCTCAAGATCCAGCTTGCGAGCCTGTGAGTTGACCGAGCACACTTCAACTCGATGGATATCTAACGGCAATTAAGAAATCAGCAACGCTTGACCCGATTAGATATACAAAATCTCGCCTCGGGTGACACTGATGAGGACAAGTGTCTGCGGGAATTATTTGTGACTGACCCGATGAAAGATCGAGATGACATTCTTGATGCAAAAGGGGATATCTGCCCCGGAACCTGTGAATGGATTACATCAACACGAGAGTACCAAGACTGGGAACGGGATTCCCCTCACCTGTTGTGGATCTCTGCGCCGCCAGGCATGGGTAAGACATATATGTCTGTCTATCTTTCCAAACATTTGGAGCATTCAGCCCAGTACCGCATTGATACCAAGGTGCTCTATTTCTTCTGCGACAATAAAAAAGATTCTCGAAACACGGCAGTGAATATACTGCGAGGATTGCTATACCAATTGATTTTGCATCAAAGGAACCTCATTGGCAACCTGGTGTCACAGTGGAAAATTCAGAAATCTGCCATGTTCCAAGAAAACTCACTGAGCACATTGTGGAGATTCTTTGAGGATGCGGTTGGTAGAATAAATGCAACAACAATCTATTGCGTGATTGATGCATTGGACGAATGCGAAGAAACGTCGCTATCGAACCTCCTCCAAAGATTCAGGGCGCTTAGCGAAGGCACCAGGGTATCGCGTAGCAAGCTAAAGCTCATCTGTCTCAGCAGACGATTTCCGGAACGATTAACTCAATCACTCTCCTCATTCAAAAAGATTGAGTTGGATACGATGGCGGCTGAAAAGAATAATATTCGGCATTTTATATCGCAACGAGTACATGAGTTGGCCAGAAAGAAGAATATCGGGCCTGAGCTACAAAATTATATCCAACAAGAATTCCAGCGCAAATCTGAAGGAACATTTCTCTGGGTCAGCTTCATGGTTCAAGATCTTGAAAACAAACCGGTGTGGGAAATCGAGAAGTCCCTGCAGTCCCTGCCTCGGGGATTGGATACAATTTACGCAAAGCTGCTATCACAAATCGACCCTTCCAGGAAGTCAATGGTTTTCAAGATGTTGGACTGGATTCTAGTGGCTGCACGACCTTTAAGAGTGCCCGAGCTATGCGAGGCAATCAATGTGCAGCCTACGGGGACCCTCTGCCGTGAGCAGGTGTGCATGTCGCTGATAGAATCATGTGGACATCTGCTTCTCATAGCTCGTAATGAAGACGGGCTTCCTAGGCAAAGATTTAGCTCCATTACTCACGATGCACTGCCAGAAAATGGCACCAACCTGGCAAACTATTGGCAACTCGAAGTAACATTTCTTCATCAAAGCGCCAAAGACTATCTGAACAAGATTCATTCAGAAGGGAAGATGCAGCTGCATCAATCGGTCTGCAGTCAGCTAATCATGTATCTATCCAAGCCTGGATTGGTTCACAGAGATCCAATAGAGAAGACAACTCTTGTCGACTCACCTCTCAGCAGCTATGCTCTTTCTTCCTGGTTTCTGCACTTCAGAGAGTTGGGGGATGTGAGTTGGATAATCAAAGAGAATGAGCAATTCTTTGGGAAACGATCGGCGATAAGAAAGAATTGGAATACTGGTCATCCCACCGATCCAATGCCGCTGTTACACATGGCCTCTGACCTGGGGCTACTAAACTTGGCAAAGTGGTTCCTCGGCCGAAGGCATATACAAAGTCGACTTGGTTTCCGAGGCCACGTCAACGAAATCTGGGGTGCGGGAACTCCACTTGAATGCGCTTGCTTGCGCGGATGGCAAGATATTGTCCGACTTCTGCTCGATGCCGGTGCGGACCCAGGCATGACCCATAAATGGGGCGGCGCACCTTTCAACATGGCGTTTTACACGTGCGGGCGGGATGTATTGCGGATGATGGCGGCAACAAAGGGCGGGAGACAGTGGCTGATGCTTGAAGCAGAGAACAGTGAAAGCCGTGCCCTTGCCCGTGCTGCTTCGGAGGGGAACGAAGAAGCATGCCGCTTCCTGATTGAGGACTGTGGATGGGATGTAAATCGCGGGAATCCCGTCGAAGCAGCCATGCGCAATGGCCAGGTGGACCTGGCCTACATTCTCATCTCTGAGTGGCATGCGCGCACTGTCAACCATTGGGAACTAATACAGCTTGCCTGTTGCCTTGATGACGATTACGAATTCGAGCGGGCCATTCGGCTCTTTCTTCGGGATCCGTCTTTCGACATCAACGCAACTAATTACCCAGGATGCAATATCTTGTGTAAACTCTTGACAACAACCTCTGGGGATGGCAATGCCAGACTGCGTCTCGTACTTCAGGAAGGGGCTGATACCAGCAACCGGAACCGGAACCACCAAACACCACTTCATTGCGCTGCGCGTTGCTCGGCATTTTTTAATTTGTTCCAGCACAAAGAAGCCATCGAGATGATGTTGCGTCATGGTCAAATCCACATCAATTCAATTTGTGACCTGGGGCAAACCCCTCTACACCATTATGCTTCCAGAATAGCTTCTATTAATCAGACATCACTTGTCCCAGATGGGGAGAGGTTGGGTAACATCCAAGCATGCCTCAGGCTTCTGTTGGATTTGGGGGCAGACCCACGAGCGAGAGACAACATTGGCTATTCAGCTATTGATATACTTCAATCTGCTCTACATCATAATTTTGAAGTTGATCACATACCTGAAGAATGGTGCCAAATGGCCAAAGAAGAAGGCTGGGACGAGGAATCCTTCATCATACGAGCATATAACCAGATGGTGGAAGACTTTATTATAATCCTTGAGATGTATACATCAGCTCCACCTGCTGAGTATTCTGCTTTAACTACTGAATATTCAGTTCCGCCTGCTGGATATCCGATTCCACCTGCTGGGTCTTCAATTCCACCTGCTCGGTATTTAGCTCCACATGCTGAGTATTCCGCTCCAACTGCCAAATATTCAATTCCACCTGCTGAATATCCAATTCCATCTGCTGGGTATCACATGCCCCCTGATAGATGTTCAATTCCACCCGCTGGGTATTTAACTTCTTCTGCTGAGTATGATGCAGGTTATAACCCGCAAAGTGGTAACTTGAACCCGGTCTCCCGAGCAAGCGGTGCTGGTTATGATAAAATCGATCGGGCGACGTTTACAAAACTCACAACTCAGCAAGCCAGTCATGATTGGCCCTAGGGATCACAAGGGACTTAATGGTATGATAGCACGATATGGTCTAGAATAGATTTATCTCAATCATTTTCTATCTAGGCGTCATATCAACAGTAATCGCAATCGGCGCAGAGAAGAAGATTGCCATCGAGTGGGGAGCTCGGGAGTTTACACCGAGACCATATCCTGCCTGGCCTTGCGGCACCCTGAGATGCAAAGCAGAATCTACAATATCCACTTCGAAACAACAGATCATCCAAGGATACTCTATCCTATAGCAGGACTGTAGTTTAGCGACCAAGAACCTCAAAAATCATGTTTCCTGTCCATATCTCAAAGTTGAAATTGTCCTAGCTTTTAGTTATAGTACGTCGTGTCAAGTTCCTATTTTTACCATGGTAGCGCGCGCTGGGATCTGTACATCCGGGCGGCCCACACATCCCGAGGTTAAGCATGCCTCCTCCCATCTTCCCCTCCCAGGTTCCTTGGAGAAGAACGGCAGCTGCATCATCATCTCCATACAGCAAAAGCATGTCATTCTTCGTCCACCCAGATATTGGCAAGGTCACCGGAAAACGCTCCGACTGCGTGACCCAGTTCTTGGGTATCAAGTATGCCACATTGGAGAACAGGTTTGCAGTCTCGCAGCTTGTCGCATACAGCGGAGATGGAATTGATGCGACAAACCATGGGTATTGTTTTGGGCTTGTGAGAAGACTGAGGCTGCAGCTGACAGTAATCCTTATCCAGACCCCAGGTTCCGAGCCCGCCGATGGGTGTTGATTTTGAATTCAGCTTCATTCAAAACACATTAGCGAAACCCGACTTCCCAGGCGTTAGCGAGGTGGACGGGTTGAGCCTGAATATTACGGTGCCGGGCGACGCGAGTGACATTAAAAAAGGCAATGGCCTCCCAGTACTCGTTTTTATTCACGGAGGCGGCTATTCAATTGGCGGTAACTGGTGGCCACAATACGATGCCGCCAGACTAGTGCAGCTCTCCCACAATCTGGGCAAGCCTATCGTCGCCGTCAACATCAACTACCGTGTCGGAGCTCCAGGGTTTCTTACCAGCCCAGAATTGAGAAAGGCTGGATTTAAACCAAACAATGGTATTAGGGACCAGCGAGTGGCTCTACGATGGATACAAAAATACATTACTGGCTTCGGTGGTGATGCTGGTGACGTTACTGTAGCCGGGGAAAGTGCTGGAGGAGGTAGGATTCCCTGTGGCTATTTTGTGAATCCCATATTGGGAGTCACATTGGGAAAATTGGCCGATGATATTAATTTTGTCATCTTGTAGTATCGACCGGTCTTCTCCTCCTCGAAAAGGAGCCTCTCGCAAAACGTCTTATTACATTGGGTGGAGCGCCTCCCCTACTGGCACCATTACCAACCGAGATTGCAGATGACACCGCGCAGAATGTATCCAAATTACTTGGCCTGGATGGGACACCCTCATCCGATTTGGCTCAAAGGTTGTTGGATGTACCTCTTGAGGATCTTTGGACCAAGCTTCCACCGAGCTTGCCTCTACACCCCGTCGTGGACGACGATATAATCCCGCATCCTATCAATTTTTCGGCTTTGAAAACCATGGATAAATTGGCTGGTACTCGACACATTGAGAGCATTTTGGTGGGTGAGAGCAAGTTGGATGTAAGTCATTGAAAGCCAGTCCCGCGAAGTCCCCTGTTTCCGAATTTGACATGTTTATCAACATATGAGATTCGCAGGGAAGCATCATGGCATACTCTGGCCTTCTTGAGCGCAAGAAAGGAATAGCAGCAGCGTTCCGCGACAGTGCAGCGAAAACACTTGCAGGCCACCCGGCGACATTGGCGTCACTTCTAGATCACTACTCACTCGCGGAAAAGGCTGGAAGCAAAATCAGTGATGATGAGGCATTGTTCAATATTGTGCAGTTTATTACCGACATCGCTTTCTTCACGCCAGCTGTGGAGATTGCGGCCAATTTCCCTCGCAGCGCTTATCTATTCGCCTTTAACGAACCCAATCCCTGGGATGGCCTGTTTAAAGGACACGCTTCCCATATACTTGACGTTGCATTTCTATTTCAGAACTTTAACGAGAAGCTGGACGAAGCGCAGCGATCGAGTGCTGTCGCGCTCGGAACCGATGTCATCACGTTTGTAAATGGAGAGGCACCGTGGAAAGCATTCAACAGTGGCCAGAGCGGTGTTGCTGTTTACTCTCAAGGTAAAAGAGGCTACCATGAGCCGCCCAATGCAGAGGATATTGAACGCAGCACTTTCATTCTCGACTGGGCGAATGCTAAAGGTGGCCCGGGACAGGACAAATTGATGGATGTATTTACCAACTTTCATCAAGGATGATTTTTTCCCAAGAAAAAGAAGGGAAAAGCGAAGACCAACGAGGACCAGCGAGGACCAGCGAGGCCAATACGTGTTGTTTAGACGCGTTTTTTTCTTCCTCTTTCACGCGCAAAGACACGTCGCGGCTTTAGTTTGTTGATTATTTACGATGCAATGCTCCTGAGACTTGGCTAATGCATCCTGCGCAAGTGCTGATGAACAGACATGAAACTGTGTAGCCCAGTCGGTAGATATGTGGCAAAGAAGGCGGATTGTTGGGAACCAAAAAATTGCCCCTTCATGTTGGCGACGGTGCATTCCACTGCAACTCTGATATCAGATTGAGCCCAATGGTTCGATTTTGAAAAACCAAGTACGACAGTGGCTCACACATGTCCAGACTTGATATCTGCGCCCTTGGAGCTGAGACGACGAATTATGCAGGGGAAAAGCGAGAATAAAAGCTGTCAAAGGTGGATTTCAAAGTCGACACTTTTTTGTTTTGGGCAATAATTAGGCAGCAGAATAAAGACTGTCAAATTTGACCTGTAATTTCTATCCCGGTCGGGGTCGCTGACCATGACCATCTTGCTACGTGTCGTGCATGGAGATGGAGTGTCGCGCATGCAGAGCCGGAGATGAACCAATGGCAGGTGATTTTGGCCCGGTGCTATTTCTGCTGTCCTCTGTGACGCTAATCCACAGGGTAGATTCCCTGCCATGAATTTATTTTGCCATTGCCAATCGTACCATACTTATTGGTCCGAAACCTTAGCAGACGCACTGGCATAGAGTCCCCTGCAATAAATTCAGATTGGCGATAGGGGCAATCTGGCTGGTAGGTAGGTCTGCGGTGAGCACGGCGTGTTGCTGTGTGAGGGAGCAGCGGTGCAATGCTGGCTGGCAGCACCCCCTGAGGGCCTGGGGGGAGGGCCTGAGGGGAGGGCAATTGGCCGTGAGGAGGCGACACAGACACAGCGAGCCTCTACCCAGGTCCCTCGCGAGAGTACCGGTATCCAACACGGCCTATGAGACGCTGACGGTGTAATCATCCGATCCCCAAGGCCCAAGGCGCCCCGTTTCACGTTTAAATGCCGCGGGCATGAATCTGTACCATTGCCCCATGGCCCATGGGCATAGCGCGCGCGTGCAACCCCTTTCCTACTA
This sequence comes from Calonectria henricotiae, assembly GCA_020623695.1. NCBI lineage: Eukaryota > Fungi > Ascomycota > Sordariomycetes > Hypocreales > Nectriaceae > Calonectria > Calonectria henricotiae. The sequence continues at coordinate 43,017 of JAHVYB010000073.1, read as the reverse complement.
CCTCGATAAGGCAAATTGCCCACGTCTCGGCCGGGACAATTGCAATAATGTTGGAGATGGCCATATTCCTCAGCACAGGATGATGTCATTCGGTGAGGAAGTGGCCCTACTTCTCGTCGTGGCGGGCTCGGTGTGCGCGACCACCATCGGCAGATTGATCAGGCCACGCACTCGCCCACGAAAAAAAACCGTACGAGCGCTGCCACCATCCGATGCCCTTGCAGATGACCTGACTAGAAGTGGTATAATTCACGGACGAGAATTGAACAACCATAATATAGATGGATTGTATATATAGATGGCAATTGAATTCGAATTCAAGTGCATCCTCATCTCATCAGTCCAGCAATTCACCAATTCACCAATTCACCAATTCCGTCAATCTCCCACATCCAATTCTCACTTACACCTCGATTCCTCGTCCCGAGTAATCCCGCTTCATCATGACAACCAACTCATTCGGAGGGGCTCTGCCACCATTCGATTTCCCCAAGCCAGAGGCTCCCGCTCTCTCCAAATACGCCAGAGTTTCTAGATTCTTTCCTCTGATGGCCATTGGCGCCACTGCCGTCGGTAAGCATCAACTAGTTCCCGACACCCCGCTAAAAGGAGACAAGGCACTGACACAAACGCCCATCATAGGCATCGCATACTACAACTATACCACCGGCCGAAAATCGCACTCTTCGGGAGTTTCTTACCCCTCAATGCATTTTCAGCCCATCCAGAGCCTATCCCAGAGACAGGGCATGGGCAGACTCGACGCAAGAGCCGGAGGACCACCAAGGCCTTCGAGCTAACAGACTAGTCTTCCAATAGGACGTGTTTGAAAAACCTAGGCCCAGTCACTCACTGCCTAGGTGGTATTATGTAGCGGACGGCGCGTTGGATTTGCATTTTGGCCTTGCACTACCTCAATTTGGTCGGGGAAGGCAAGCTACTGTTTGTTTTTATGGTTTATCAAGGTTAAAGGAAAGAGGTTATTGGTATTCAACTTGAAGTTGCCATGGGCGTTTATGAATTTAACATCAATCATGTTCTTTCCCACTCTCGATTGATTACGCAGTATTTTGAGCAAAAACGTGAATTTTACAAAAACCAGGTTCGTTGGTGTGCGGTCTGCGTACCGCTATGGATACCCTTGAGAATATATTCTGGGGTTTGATATGAGAAACTAGGCGGGGTTTCAGAGACCCGTAATACGTAATTGTAACAGCTTCAAACTTGTTTCTTTTTCGTAGACCACCTGCCCAGTAGAGCACTCCACATCCAAGTGAAATCAATTTTGCTTGCACTAAATAGAGTGGCCCGTCCCATTCAGCATGGCCAGAAGAATTGCGGAATTATAACATGCTCGAAACACTCTAGAAACCATCATCCCAAGGTTGCATTCATACATCCCTGTACAAGGGAGGTAGTAGTATGTAACTGACTGTTGCATTGTATAGGCCCACTATATCGCCCTGTCACCAATGCTTGCCCTCGAAATCTCTGGCCCTATCTGCTACCGAGAGATGATGAATGATGAATCATAACCAAAACAACTCTCCACATTTGCGGTGAATGTATTGCAAAGTGTTCGGGGCATGTAACAAAGCATTGGTGGTCTGATACTTGTGGTCCGATCAACGGCCTAAAACCTTTTTCCTACAATATCTCTTACTTTTTCCAGGTCCAATGCTTCCACAGTTCGTCCCTTATAACCTGTCATTGTTTCTGCCATGCAGAGTGCATTGTAAATGGCCTCTTCAGTCGCGTCGGAAACTGCTTCGAAGACTCCGTTGATTGACTCGTTGTCAATCAATTCTGTCTCAAAGGGCAGTGGCTTGTATGGGTCTGCGCCCGCTTCCTGAAATTGCGGAACAGGAATTTTAGCCGCAGTGGAAAATGCCAAAAAGATATCTCCTGAACCGTTGCTGCCGTAACCCCCAACGCGCGAGAGGCCAACCGTGGCGCGCTTCGCTAGCCTCTGAAGTTGTACCGGAATGAGAGGAACATCTGTGGCAATGACAACGACGATGCTGCCATCAACACGAGGTTCCTCGGTTGAAGAGGGTTCCGAGCTGCTGGCCTCTGAAAGCAAAATGCGTCCAACTGGAACGCCCCCAATGTGAAGATCTTTCTCAAGTCCGTAGTTGGCCTGAACCAGGACACCTACAGCGTAATCTCTGGGGTTTCTCGCTCGATCAAACCCGGGAACGATGCGGCTACTGGAGCCAGTGCCCCCTTTGAATCTATGACATATCATCCCTGTACCGCCCCCCGTACAACCCTCGGGCACGGCGTCTGATGACGCCTTCAAGATACCCCGCACGACATGCTCAGGCGTAAGCGGGAAGCGGGTTTGCTTATTAAGATAACCATCATAGGTTTCTGCCACGACGGGGAAAAGGAAGATGCCCACGTCCCCATCACTGGTGGAGTGGTAGCGAGTTGCATAGTCAAGCACACCTCTAAAGGCGTCTCCAATGGACGAGTTTGTAGTCAGGATGATTGGGCATGTCAGCGCACCCGTCTCGTCTATCAAGTGTGACCCCGTCATCTCACCGCAGCCGTTGAACCTGAAGATGGCCGCGTGAGATGAGTATTTATACCAATCAGGACGAGGTACAATTGCCGTGACTCCAATATTGACATCCTGGTCGGGCTGGATAGATTCGGTGTGCACAAGAACACCGGCGACGTCCGTGATGGAGTTGAGGTGCCCAGGGCGGAATTTTCCGAGTTGAAGTTGAGGGAGAAGCTCACGGACGCGAACACGCCCGGAGCGAGAATTACCTGATGACATGGTTCAACTTGGCTGTCGCGTAAGCTGAGACGGGGCTTTGCTCTCTAAACATAGTTGGTTAGATGAAATACTTTGGACATTTCAGAGATGGAGTAGAGTTTACCTTGACCGTCAAGTTTCTCAACCATTCCTGTTTATCCGATATCCTCGGAGAAGGGAAGGCGGTCATTAATTGCGAGCAATGCAATCAACATGTGATTCAAGTCTGTTGGAGGGTGGAGTGAGTAATCATGGTTGCATTTCGGGGTTCGGATTCGGCATCAATCCACGCAATCGGGAAAAGCGTCGCTCGCGTTAGGCAAGTTCGTATCTTGGGAATACTTGGTGGTATTTTGGCACCATGTGCCGACTTTACGGCGATTTTGATACAAAGTGAGTCGTTCCGTTGAAGATGGTCATAGGCAAGACGCCTTCCAAAGTACTATGTATTTTTCTGCTTTTAATGAGTCAATCAACAAGTCCTTTGGATACGTTATTTTGAAGACGTGGATTATAGTACGATGGAGTATCTCCATGAAACCAAATGTCACTCAAGAGCGAGTCAAATGATCTATACAAACAGCCAAGATAATTTAGCATTCTCCAAAAATTCATTTACTGTTTGGACACCACAGACATCTCTATACTCTAGACCAGTAGCCGTAGCTTTCTGACAAGGCATAATCATTCTACCAAACACAGTGTTGTAGTTTCTAAAGTTCATGCTCTGCAAGTCACCAAATTCCTGGCACCAGGCGCCACGGAACACGCTGGCAGTACTCATCCCAAGCCTTACCATATTTGACTGAACACCGCTGCTCATCTCTTTTGCAGCGGTGGAGTAGCAAAAGTGTCATCCAAACGAAATAATACCACACCAAAAGTTTGGTAGTTCCAGCCAGAGCACACATGCTAAAGCTCATAAGCAAATCACCCACGTAATTCGCATGCCGGGACCAGCCCCACCAGCCACTGCAGAGAAGAATGCTTTCATGGAGTTTGCCATCGGACGTGTTGTAAGTGGCCGTTATGTACTTGGCAGGCTTGCCCCAGATAAGACACTGCCCCCCTGAGCGACGAACTCGATCCTTTTCATCGTTGACTGATCGAAATATGCCGTAACCAGCGACACCAATTCCAAACATGACGGCCAAATAGAGGCTAGAGGGCGACGTAGGGTATTGGCCGAGGTACTGAGCTTGGATCGTGTATGTTGTTGGAAGAAAGCAGAAGCTTCCCCAAGCAAGATAGAACCCGTAGTGGTCATGGGCAATATCGATTGTCCGTAAATACCATGATTCGTTAACAAAAAAGTCGACAACGTAAATCGCATGGAGAATCGTAACTAGAATCAGCGATGGTTTGACAGAATTTAGCGTCTGATACTGATATGCGATGTTTGAAAGATCTCTGAAGAATGGTCAGCGATGTAAGTGAGCGTGACCTTAACTGCGTGATGGTACTCACATTAGAGTCCATGCAACAATTCCGGGTCTTCCATTGGTGAACAATTTAAAGTCAAAGTTGTTGCCGAATCGCGGGTTCAATTCGATGCCCATGAAAAAATCATAGAATACGGAGCCTATGAATGCTGTGAGCAGGATCTCGAAGCAGACAGTGCTGTAGCCATAGCTTACCACTAAACTTTCGGTCCTCGGGATGGGTAGGAGCAATATAGGCCTTGACGTAGGCAAGAAAGGAGACGAGATAACCAGAAACGTTTGCTGCAACAAATAACCCACTCCAATTTCTCGGAATAAATGCCGGGTCCAAAACCCCACAAAAGCAGAGAGCGGCGAGAAGAATATGCGTAATCCCCCAGGCGTTCAGGCCATTTGTTCGGTATGAAAGCAAGTGGCCTGCGGGCGTACGCTGGCCGGTATTGGTTGGTCCTGGCAGATAAAGGTAGAGCGCAACTTGTAGAGCGACCCAGCACAGAACTGCAATCATGCTTTTGGAACTGGGTTGTGGCGCATTGGCGACAAGTACGGCCCAAAAACCATCCTGGACACAGGCATTCGTAAACTTGGACAGAGATCCGTCGAAATTTGACAGCGTGACGTATATACATAGACTGGCCATTGGAGCAAGGAAGCTGGGTGAAGCAGCCAGAAGAGAGCGAAGCCAGGATCGCGGGACGCTAGAGCGGCCCCAGGTGGGCGTGTGCGAATGCGGCAAGGGACTCGCTTGGGGGACATCTTTTCGCCGCTTGGTCAATGTAGCGGTAGTGGTGCCGGAGAGCTGCTCTGCGCCTGGAGCCATGCTTGAATCGTGAAGGTTTGAATCGCGCCTGCGTATTGGTGGAATGCAAAAAGAGAGAAACCGAGACGAGATCGGGGCTGGGATCTCGCCACTTATCTATCATTTGGCGCTGTGGAAGTTAATTCGCTAGCCTGAACACAATTGCCAGACACTAGCTCAGTCTGAGACCTTGGAAGCGATGCAATAGCGTGGTGGTGATGTTCAACATGTCCCAGCCAGAGCGGGCCTGTCTCAAACTGCCCCCAACGTGATCACACCCTGTGCCGTGTGGCCCACTGCCTCTCGCAGTAATAATTTAGTTCAAGCATACATCCTAGGTTTCTATGGAGAACGATGGGTGGATCAATAGCCGACTTGCTATGAAGGCTCAGCATCAAGTAAAAGTCGCCCGTTGAAGAGGGAAATTGCTTGAGATTGGCAGGCAGGACGACGTGATTTTGAGACATTGCAGTCTTTAATATGTACACAATTGGATATTGCGCGACTGAGTCGCGTTTGGTGAGATGTTCCATAATAACAATGTTTCATAACATTAGCGGACAAGATTGCTGCTACCTGGGCAAGCCCAATACCCTTGGCACTCGCAGTTCAGGTAATGAATGGCATGCTGGTTGGACCGTACCACGTATGGGTGGGATTTGCTCTGTGGTCAATCACTCACTTGTCAATCACCCATCTACAGTCTGTGTGGATTCTTTGGTCGCAAAATAAGCGGCGTGGACGATTCATTCTACGGTTGTTTCAAAGCATTCACACTGTGCCTAAACTGTTTCTTCATGAGATTTGCACAATTCACATGGGCAGCAGATGCAGTGCATAGAGCCAAGTGCCTGGCCTTGGTTCAGGCTAGCCACGTATCTACCAAAACACAACAAGGAAAAAAAGAAGAAGAAAAGACGGGACCAAGCAAGGCAAGCATAACTCCAAGCCAACTACAGGGATGGGGAGATTCTTTATTTCGCCACGGCCAATCCCAAGTGTTAATGATGCATGACAATAATCATGACAAGCAAGCTGAGAAATGCCCCTCTTGAGAACCAATATCCCAAGAACACGACGTAATTGGCCTCAATAAAGCTGACATGCAACACGTTTTGCCCCATGCGACCAAGCCACTTAATGTCTTGTCATTCAATCAGATGATTGAGATATACATGGGAAATAGTGTATGAGGCGATCAGAATATCCTGGCGCTCAATGTGGTTGGTGGTGGTGGGTTGATGTGACTTTTCCACCAATCATGGTGTTTTTTGTAATATTTTGCATGTTAGAACATCACTACAAAAAACAAAACAAAACCAGAAAAACTAGTTATTCATTTCGCCTCTAATAATAAGAATTTGAAGTGTATTATCCATGTACAATTTTGTATAATATGGTGCTACCGGCTATTTATCTTCCTGTTCAAAGTCGCCTCGTGCACCTGTAGCAACAGATTCCTCAACAAGCACTGATACCGCAAGAAGAGCCATTCCCTTGGCGCATTTGATGGCAGCCAGATGCGCTTCGTCTGTTGCCGCTGCTGCGGCAAATTTTGGGTTATGCGCCGACACATCGGACGTGGCTGGGATAGAAAATGCTCCATGGAAACTCGGAACTATGTGTGATACATTGCCCATATCCGTCGAGGCGTTGAAATCTCGTCTTTGATGGAGCATGACGTTTTCGCCAAGCGCGGCCATCTCGTCAACGTATGTTTTGCAAAGGGTTTCGTTGACGCGTAAATTCATATATGTGGGCGACCTGCAAACCTCGTTAACTTGACGGAACAGCTCTCAGATGAAAAGGGAATGTTTAGTTACGTGATGTAGTTGATGGAACAGCCAGTTGCCGAGGCACCCGCCTCAAAACATAGCTTTACACGACGCAGCAGTTCGTTGCATCGCTTCATTGTTGGGCTTCGAATGTTCCAGTTCATTCGGGTATACTCGGTAATGACGTTCGGCACCGTGCCACCAACCTCGATGACGCCATGGATCCGTTCATCTGGTTGGATCTGCTGGCGCAGCAGAGCCACATTATTGTACGCCGCAACAGCGGCGTCAAGGGCATTCAGGCCATTCCATGGCTCTCCCGCTGCATGTGCTGTTTTACCTCGGAACTCGATACGTAGCTTGTGGCTTGCGATGAGCTTGAAACCAGCCAGGCCAGAATACCCGCCCTCGCTCCCAATTTGATGTCCTGCGATGGGGTGTGCCATGATGGCGGCTGCAACGTCTTCCGGTGGGTCGAATGCGCCGGCATCAATGAGTTTTGCCTTGCCACCGCCGCCTTCTTCTGCTGGTGTGCCGAGAATGCGCAAACGACCGGGCATCTTGAGCTCTTTCATGGCGTGGGCGGTTCCCAGGAATCCGGCCATGGACGAAGTAGCAATGAGGTTGTGGCCACACGCGTGCCCAATGTCTGGAAGGGCATCGTACTCGGCGCAGAAGACCACAAGGCGGCCGCCCTCGCCAATCTGGGCCTCGAAACTTGTTTCCAAGCCATGGGTATGTCTCCTGACCTCGAAGCCCTGCTTCTCGAGGTATGTTGTGAGTGTGTCGTGGGCGAAGACTTCTTTATATGCTGTTTCGGGATTTGAATGCAGAGCTTGGTTTATTTCTTTGCGCAGTGAGGGGCTCTGTTCGTCGAGGTGTTTGCTGATTAAACCCCGCGCTGCCTCGACAATGATGTTTGAAGGGTTTTTGGCGTCCATTATTGTTGCGTAAGAAGATCCCCGACCAGATTCGCTAGGCCTGACTCTGGTCATGTTGAATGGAATGGATGCAGATACGAAGATTGTTAATCGGATTGCTGATAAACCGGACGGAGAAAGGGATTGGCATTGTCAAAGACAGCACAAGGCTTGGCAGAGTATTGACCGTTTTTATTGTCCCATGGACATGGCTTTGGTGCTCCTCGAATTGGTTTCAATAACGTAATTCAAACCAGATTCGAGGTCATGATGGTCCCCCTTGATGGATACATCCCGTCATGCAACGCCACCCTGGATAGCCGACGGTCGGCAACCCACTCCTGGCTTCACCAGCACGACCAGGTAACTGGCTCGCTGCACCCCAGTTGACCAGCCACATCAACCATTCAGCTCCTAGCAAGCTAGAACCTTTACAGCAACATGTTTGCGTTTGTCGTCGGCTCTTTTTTTTACGCTCCGGGCTGGTTTAATCCCAATCCCCAGCCTGTTTCTCCCAGATTTGTTTCCATATGAGGAATAGCCCAAACTAATGTCCATTCAACCATCATGTCTCCACCTCTATCATTCGTTTTTGCTGACAAGTCTGCCTGGCCGGCGTCTTTAATCGACGTTATCATCGGCTATCACGACCTTGGTCGGCCACTGCAACAACTCCACTTCCTTTATGCTTCCCCTCTCCACCACAATCACGCAACACCATTGAGTCCTGCATCCTAGTCAATTGTCCAGTCCCCAATGGCAGCGTAAATATCGAAATGAGCCTCCAATATGACGCAGCAGATGGCAGCGATGTTTCGGCCCCGTTAATCCTGCCCGCATTGCCATACTTGGGTGGGGGGCGTCACGCGCCACGTTCGCGCAGCGGGTGTTGGACTTGCAGAACAAAGAAGGTCAAGTGCGACGAGGAAAGGCCTCAATGTCGGCGATGTCTAAGGCTGAAGCTGCTGTGCGACTATGCACCAAGAAGAAAGACATCATCCAGAGACTCAAGGCCAGCGCTTTATTCGCGGATGAGGCGGTCTTCCATGGAGTCACATGGGTCTTTGGTTGAGTATCTACAGCCACCGCTGCTAAAAAGATTGTTTGAATCGCTGCAAGAGCAAGATGGTTCGGTGTCGTTGTCAACATTCCGCATACCCGCACCAGCGACGGGATCTTGCTCCGTCGTCTTCACAGCGGCCGACCACGAATCAGTACGGTATTTCCGTACATCTTTTGCAAAGCTGCATCACACCAAGAACCCTGATTATTCTCTGTATTCCATCATGTTCAATGTCGCAAAGAAAGACCCTACAGTCATGCACATGGTTCTTGCTCTTTGTGGACGAGAAATCGAATTTCGGCAAAGCAATAGCGCCATTACTCAAAAAGAGGCAAATTCCCCTCTACGGCATTACTCTAACGCCTTAAAATCAATGGCCGATGTGATCGGCCATGGAAATAAAAGGCAGTTGGACCTGGATTCTATTCATACGGCGCTATACCTGATGCTCATATATGAACAGAAATATGGCGACGAGAGATGTTCCGGAGTTGCAAACCATCTGAATGGGGCGTCATTACTTTTGAGGAACCAGTACGAAGAACAACTACAAGTATCATTACCCGCCCTGGGATCGCATCCGAATGCCTTGGAGGCCCCCGGAACCGAGGTTGCTACAACAAAGAGCAGAACTCTTTCACTTTACTCTGCTCGGATGATTGTTTGGTTGGCTCTATTTGATTCGGCAGCCACCTTGTGTGGTGTTGGGGGCCAGTTGCATGGAACGATATACGAAATGATGAAGGGTGCCGACTCGAGTGCTGGCTGCGATGTGCGCTTTCAGCCCTTTGAACATTTTGACAGGTTACACCGTTTCTCAAATCCCCTCTACAGAACAATTTGGGGCGAAAGTTATCCGCAGAGCGAGCTGCTGGACGATGTTGAAAACAGGAGCATCTTTTCACTTTTAGGAGCATGCAGCCAATTGCGACATATGATCGCTCAGCTGGCCAAGCTCTACGACATCGACAAAGCCATGGCGAAGGAGCGTGCCAGAATTGTCGAGGTCTCTATTCAAAACGTAAGAAGCAAGTTTTCTGAGCTGATTGAAGTTGCTGCAGAATTGTCACTTGGCACTGACAATTCCCATCGACTCGTTGCAAATATCCGTGCAGTTGTGCCGCATTTTTACGCGGCTCTGCTCGATTTCTTTCGCCTTACAAGATTTGAAGCTGGTCCGGCGCTGTCCATGTGCCAGATTGATGCGTTGCGTCATATTATGAATCTCGCATTTCAATCATATAAACATGGGGGTGATGAGGCAATGATGCGCGTTGCTTGGCCCATGTTCATGGTGGCTTTAGAGACAGATGACCATGTTCACAGAGATTGGGTTTTTGAACGCTTCCATAGTCTAAGCAAGTTTGGCAAAAACTATGAGCGAGCTCGCCAGTTCTTGATCGGCATAGTTGATGCGCAGAGCCGATTGGGGAGGCGGGTGGATGTGCGCGAACGATTCCAATCCGGCCAGGTGGGCCTATTTGTTATCTAGCAAAAGCAATATGGAGATTGCCAACAATTGACCCATAAACACGTAGGCAAAATAATACATGATACTAGATTGCGGGGAGGAAAAGCAAGGGGGAGTAGCAGTGAAGTGGGACACTGGTCATGTAGTGTAGCACTGGGTTAGACCGTCCGCGGCAGGTGACTGGATAAACCATGCAGCCAAAGGATGAAGGATAGCCGACCTAGGCAGGATAACCGACGTCGGCTATCAGTTGTGCCACTATGCCACTATGCCCAATCTTATCTACTCCCCTGGTACGGAGACGGTAAAGATTGCACTCCTTAGATGGACGAGGTATGCGGGGAAGTACTAGGTCCGCTGTACAAGCTATATATCGACGGTCAAATCCTTTGTTTTGACGACAATGGATTGCTCTGAAGACATATCTTTGATTGTAATTCTTCAATGAGGCTCTGAGCTACGGAAACTCTGAAGTGAGGGCACATGAGAAAATAAAAAAAAACTTTAGTCTTTTGTCCACACCGTCACATTTTTGGGTGTATCGCCATGACAGAAGAAAAGAAGGTTGGCAGTAATGTCGGCTGCGCAGACGAAACAGCAAAGGACCTAGCAAATGGCGAAATCGCGAACCATGAGCTCACCCCAGAGGAAGCAAAGCGAATCCTGCGTAGGATAGATCTATAGTAAGCATTTCTACCCGCGCCACTCTACCGAAATCAAGCTAATAATATTTCAAGTCTGCTTCCAGTCATGGCAGTCTCGTACATGTTTCAGTTCCTCGACAAATCTGCCCTCAGCTACGCTGCTATTTTGGGCCTAAGAGAAGATTTGAACCTGAGTGGATCGGACTACTCTTGGGCCAGTAGCATCTACTACTTTGGTTATCTGATTGCATCGTACCTCGCTGGTGTCATGATGATCCGGTTTCCGGTTGGCAAGACTATTACCGCCTCGGTGTGAGTCCCGTCCCATCCTTCGATACCTCCGAAGCAACGCTCATGATGCAAAACAGGCTTATTTGGGGTGCCATCATGATGTTCACCGCGCTGTGTTTTAACGGAGCGGGATTGCTCGCAAATCGGTTCTTCCTGGGTGTGGCCGAGGCAGCCATTGCGCCGGGTCTTAGTGTCGTCACTGCCATGTGGTATAAGCGATCAGAACAGCCGCTTCGCCATGGCGCATGGTTCTTGGGCAACACGTTTGCTGGGTTCTTTGGTGGATTGGTTGGCTACGGCATTGGCCACGTCCAGACCATCGCCTCTTGGAAGGTAAATAATGATTGACTATTCTCAATTTTATTTTTGAAACCTGTATAGGAGACTGATTCGCAATAGGCTGTATTTCTAATTTTCGGTGCCATTACTGTTGCTTGGTCCGCTGCGGTTTACTTTCTTCTTCCCGATACGCCAATGAATGCTTGGTTCCTCAACCCACAAGACAGGCAAAAGGCCATTGCCCGCGTACAAAGCAATATGACGGGTATTAAGAATGACAAATTTAAATGGTACCAGTGTGCGGAGGGATTGCTGGATATCAAGGCCTGGTCGCTCCTCATCATCCAGATGGCTGCCCAAATAGCCAACGGCGGAGTGCACAGTGTAAGGATACCGCCCGCTTCGCATGGCGTTCGGCCAAGACTAACATGCGTGGTGTAGTTTGGCTCCATCGTGATCAAGGGCTTCGGATTCGGCACCCTGCACACTCTGCTTGTGCAGATGCTCACATTTGGTTTCCAATTCATTTTTGTAGTCATCGCCGCAGGAGGTAGCACCCTGTTCCCCAACACTCGAACCTACTGGATGGCATGGAACCTAGCAATCTCGCTTGTCGGTGCCATAATGGTGCGGCAACTCCCTTCTGAAAACATTTGGGGCCGATTTTTTGGGTTTTGTTTGGCAGCAGCGTATTCGGCCAATTTCCCGATGACTCTCGCCATGTCCTCTGGCAACTTTGGAGGTTTTACAAAGAAGACCACGGTCAATGCTATGGTAAGCAATCGTCTCCCATCAACATATTCCTTCAAAAGCCATGCTGACGTTTTAGATATTTATTGGGTACTGTGCTGGTAACATTATTGGGCCACAACTGTTCTTTGACGACGAAGCACCATCGTACCCTTCTGCATTTTTGGCAATGATGATTTGTTATGCCATTGCCTTTCTCACATGCATAGGTCTTCGACTGTACTTGATTTGGGAAAACCGTCGCCGCGACCGCATGGCCGAACTTGATGGCAATGATTCAGACAGCAATATGAACGCGAGTGTGCTAGACAAGACGGACAAGGAACTTTGGCGATTCCGCTACGTATACTAGGGCCACATGCTTGGTAGGCTTGAATACTGGGAACTAGTTCATATATTTATAGTACGGGGAGGCTTGAACCCTTGGTAGGATAATCGTCGTGATGACATCATGCTTGATTTGGCGGTTACTTTAAAAATTGAGATTGAAAGTAGATGACCAACCAGCTGATCGCGCATTGGCTTAATACATGATTACTGTGTGTCGAGAGACAATTTTGCCGATTCAAGTCCATCACCCTCTGCAACAATGGTGATGGATCCCGACTTTCCTGTCTCGGCCTGGACAATGGCAAGGGCGAGTCCATGGAATGCTCTGCGCTCTTTGGACCCGAAGGATGTATAATCAGCTTCGTAACCGTTGTCCGTAGCAATAATCTTGCCGGGCCCGCTGACTGAAAATTTGATGGTGTTGTTTGACTCGGGCACAAAGTCGCCATTCTCATCGACGACTTCAACAGATACGAATGCCAGATCGTCACCGTCGGAAGCAATTGACTTGCGGTCAGACGAAAGCTGCAAGCCTGCTGCATCACCAACAGTTTTGACTGAACTCGCAGCCCACTCTTCGCCGTCTTTGTATGTTACAACGCGGACTTCTCCAGGTTGGTAGACAACATGATCCCATCGGAACCGATAACTGGACGGGGCCCTCTCCAGTTTGCCTTGCGACTCGCCATTGACAAACAGCTCCGCCTCATCAGCCGCGCTAAATACATGGACCGGAGTGACCATTCCCTTCCTACCAGGCCATGTCCAGTGGGGAACAATGTGTGCGACTTTGACATCGGGTCGCCAGCGTGATTGATATAGGTAGTACCTGTCCTTTTTAAACCCTGCCATGTCGATTATTCCAGAGTAGGAACTGCGCGCATCGTATGGATAAGGCTCGCCGAGGTAGTCCCACCCTGCCCACACAAACCCACCCGCCACGAACGGGTACCGGTCTTGGGTAGCAAAGACTCGGTCTGGAGATGACCCGGCGTCGGCCGAGTAAAGCTCGTACGCGCTGATCTCGAGAGCCTTGGAATCCCCTCCCGACGTGTCATTGACAGGCGCGCTGGTGTAGTTTGTGACTGGAAATAGATGTGAACCACGGCTGCTTAAAGACCATGCAACCTCGCTTCCAAAAACAAGCTTGTCTGGGAATGCTTCATGGAACCCTGGGTAGCGTGGCTCCGTTCTATTCCCAATCAAGTGCTCGTAGGCTTCGCCATATCTAACTCCCTCTCCCTGGTAATTCAAGCCAATGAAATCAGCGACTCCGGGGAATGTCATATTTGGAGACGCGCGGTTCATGGAGACTGTTGACGGCCGGGTTGTGTCTTCTTCTCCAACTATTTTGTGTAGATGGGTACCAATTCGCGTGGCATTGACGTCTGAGCTTTGTTGCTCGACCACTTCGTTACCATAGCTCCAGACAATGACAGAAGGGTGGTTTCGGTCGCGTCGTATAAAAGCGCGTAGGTCTGGTTCGCTCCAGTCAGGAAAAATGAGATGAAAGTCGGCCGTCTTCTTCCCCACTTCCCAACAATCAAAAATCTCATCAATCACAACAAACCCCATTCTATCCGTCAATTCCAACAACTCGGGAGCCGGTGGGTTGTGTGCCATTCGAATGGCATTCACGCCAAGCTCCTTTAGCACTTCCAATTGTCTTTCAGCTGCGCGTACGTTGAATGCGGCACCCAAGGCTCCAAGATCATGGTGTTGATTGACTCCTTGAATGTACACGTGTTTATCATTGACTAGCAAGCCATTGTCTGGGTCAAACGTGAGAGATCTAATACCAAACACAGTTTCGTAGGTGTCCAGAAGCTCTTTATTAGAATAAACTCGCGTTACAGCAACGTACAAATTGGGGCTCTGTCCAGGTGGTGGGCCCCAAAGACGTGGATTGGCTACTGTCGTCGATCCGTTGGCGCATGCCTTCTTGGCAGCACCCACTGTTAGTGTCTGTTTGCCGATATTGGCGACTCGTTTCCCTCGTTTCTGGGCACCAGAGTCGTAATTGTAGATGTCGGTGGTAATTGCAACTTTCTGGGTATTATTGGAACCGTTCTCAACCTCAATTTTAATATCGACAGAGGCACCTTTCTCTGACACATCCTTGGTCGTGATAAATGTGCCCCAATGGGCAACATGGATCGGATTAACCTTGGTCAGCCACACGTTGCGGTAGATACCGGCTCCAGGGTACCAGCGTGAAAAGTCCGTAGTAGGGTTTTCGACACGGATGGCTAGCTGATTCTCATCGCCCTCTTCAAGGTATGGGGTCAGATTTAGGCGGAAGGAATTGTAGCCAAATGGCCATCCTCCAACCAGGTGACCGTTGAGCCAAACCATTGGATAAGACATGGCACCATCAATATCTAAAAATATTGATTGTCCAAGTTCGTCTTGTGATACGCTGAGCTTTCGACGGTACCAACCAACACCCTGCACTGGCAATCTGGCCATCTCACCCGATACGGGAGGGTCTTCCTCGGCATAGAATGGCCCATGGATAGCCCAGTCATGAGGGACATTGATGGAATCCCAACTGCTATCGTCAAAGTCTTTCGAGACGTATTCGACTTTTACTTCAGGGTCCTGAGAAGGTCTCTTGTGGTGTGCGGACGCGTTTTGAATAAAATCATTGGCTGAAGGTAGAATCCATTTCTTCAACGCAAAAAGAGCATCACTGTCTGCATCTGGACGTAGATCGTATACAACACCGTCGGGGATTGACTCGGAGTGCCAAAAGCGCCATTCGGCCTCAAGTTTAATCCTCTCGCGGCCAGACTCTTCCTCACGAACTGCTAGAAATTCGACATTGGCTGCGTTGGTTACGGCGCCATATAAAACCAGACCCAGGGTACAGGGGAGTAATAAATGTAGATGAAGACGCATTGTACCAAAGACTTTTATTCGATTACATGTTTTTTGAGTGCGAATTCAGTTGGAACATTGCTTAGAGATGGATTACATCCTACTTTATAAGATGGGCAACAATTTTTGAGGTTACAGGCTACTCATCATACTTCATCTGGGCAGCCAAGAGCTTGGGTGGATCAACTGTATTTATCCATGAATAAGACAAGTCCTGCACCACCACGACAACGGACTTGTATGCTTGACAGGGAGGAAAATGACTCGGCATGATTCCGAAGAGGGGCACTGCAACAGGTATGTCATAGGCCTAACCACAGCGTAGAAGGCTTCTGGCAAGGCCGCTACGTCGGTTACCCCAGTTATGAACGACCTGGCAGCAATCACCTGACCTTTTCTGCAGGCCAATCACCGTAGCATTTAGTTGAAGACAGCCGTGGCTAATACGGCACTTGCACAAAATTTAAGAACCAAGTCGTATAGGCAAGGAGCTAAAAAAAAGTTTACATCCGAGCAGGTCTAGATGATCAACGAGTCACAGTTGTCTTCAAGCTGTTTTAGATTGTTATTGGTGCGGTTAGTAAACGGCATCATTTAATAGAGGAAGCACAGTTCAATACCCACAGGGAATGCTACGATTTTGTGTGGAATTGATGAATTTATCCTGCAAGTTCCCCGCATCCTCATCAACATTGCACATTTATCCTGCGGGGGAAAACCACGCTTTAATCGTTCGGCAAAAGCCACGGCTCAATCGCGGTATTGACTTACTCGCATTATTTAAATTTCTGCGGCAATGCCTTCGCCACGGATATAGCACAAGCTAGCTGGACTCTGAGTCATGGCCAATCATCAATATATGATGCAATCTTGTCCTGTTGAGGCCTGGAAACATCAAGTCTTGTTTGAATCAGATTTGATTGCCAACTACAACACCACAATCACCGGCATTAATGACTGTTTATGTCAATTAATAAGGTGATGAGGCATGCCGATCGTATTGTGCTGTTGGACGTTTGAGTTGAATGGCAAGGGACCCTAAACAAAGGGGCAAAGCTTAATGGCTGAGCGATGGAATTAGCTATGAGGCCATCGGAACCATCCGCAAACCAATTCTGTCTTGTCAAAAGAAATTCTCCACAATTTGTTTTATTAGCTTAGCCGGCTTCTCCTCCTATCACGATCCTACGCCATGTTCTGGCGGAGCGATCCCGTGTCTGCCTTTCCCACCCAAGACCACGTCCGCTGCCCCTGTCTCCCGCACCACCCATTGTTGATCCCATACCTTTTAACAGCACAACCCATATGCAACGTCATCATTTCATTTCAGAACCTAAACCCGTCCAGGTGAATATGATTAGATAATTGTATACCTCTTTCCTAGACCTCGTAAACGATGGACGGTGACAGTCATCCCGCTACCTCAACATGCCAGTGCGATTGGGTAGCATTTCATCTGGTGTTTGGCAAAAGCAAATATCAACGCAAAACAGACCAATGCAAAGAATACGTATTGATAGAATCTTTCCATATATTTCCTCGCTCCACCATGTTGACAAATCTCGTTGCCTTGCAGTTTCTGGGCTGCAAGGTAGAGAAGAAGCGCCGATAAAAGGTGAGCCGATGATGTCTGTTCAGCCTACCTAGATGGCTAAATGTATCTCCCCATCTAGCATGTTTGCCACCAGGCCAACATTTTGATCGCTTTCATTTTATTTGCTCGTGATGGTATTTGTAAGCTACGAAGCACTAATCCCCACGCCATGTCTTTCTTTCACGGTGAGGATTGAGTGCTATTCTTTTCACGCCATAGAAGAGGTTCTGTTCCAGCACATAGTGTATTACATTATCACTACAGTTATTTATCCATAACCCATAAAACGCTAATCGCCAATGTGAAATAATTTAGTTCTCCTGGGCTTGAGGAACATCCTTCATAAATTGGTCCCAACACAGATCATCCACGTAGCTGTCCAGCTGATCATCCGGGTTCCACCCTGAATCCAAACCGTCGTAGCCGGAATCAGACACATCATTCTGTTCATCCTTTATCCCCATGAGTCCTGACAGCGGTTTGCAGGCTCCGGGTGGTTGCTCAGAGTACATCCAGCCATGGTCGTTTGAATTTAGATCCATCATGGTGTCCTGGCCAACACAACCCATCAACATGGTCATCTCGGGCGGAAATTCAGATGTGAATGAACTCTCTGTGGACATGGGGTCCATGTAGGGAAGCGATTGCGTCTGGCTCATATTTGACTCTGACTGGTTATCGCTATCGGGGGCTAGTCCGGAATATAATTCTCCAGATTCATGCTGGCTCGATGCTTGATCATAATTGAACGACTTGAAATTCGGCGCATCGGGACGTGACTGGGCCATTCGGCCGAACGGTGTTGAAGCCGACCATGGCTGAGAGAGAGCCTGGCTGATTTCTGGAAAGAGCTGAGCAAACTGTTCGGTGACTTCACTCTCACGACGATTCCTCTCAGTGACGATTGCAGACATGCGAGCGCGACTTTTCATATATGTATCTACCCGCGAATTCATCTCGGGTGATGCAGTCATCATGTGGGGTGGCAAAAGATTGAGTGATCGCGGATAATCGTCGTCTTCTTCGTACATTTCCTCGTTCAAGATGATGGCCTCGGATATGCGAAAGGCCTTGCCTGTGCGCTTCTGGTGAATTTCGCTAGCCATGCGAGCGGACTGGAGACGAGCTTCGATGCTGCGGTCAGTTCGTCTTGAGGCAGCCACATAGGCGCGCTCCTTGTGCTTGTCTTGAGACTTCATTGTCTGCACCAACGAGTTAGTGCTCATTCTCAAGAATTGATGGTCGCAGGGTGTATGCCTTAACCGCCTTATCTTCAGATTTACTTAAAGTGTAGACATTAAACGGAAGCTACTACCAGGGGCCCACTCTAGTAGGACCAAGCAATCCTGGTAGCGAATAACGAAAGAAAAAATTCAAAGAGGTTAAAATTTAAACGGGTGGAATAAGAGTTGTAATTACTGTTGGCTGCGAGGCGCCTTGTCTCATTGTCGAAGGCATAGTTCCAAGGTGTTTAATGAGAATGAAGTGTCGCGCCTGCGCGGAATCCAGAGTATGTTATGAATGTATGGATGTATGTGTATGGCGAAAGATGGCGAGTATGTGGTGGCTCTTCAAGAGTTATCTAGCAAGTAGAGTAGGTTTGTTGACCTGCAACTGGTAGAAGGTGGTAGATGGTGGTAGATGGTGGTAGATGGTGGTAGATGGCGGTAGATTGTGGTAGACTTGTGCAAAAAAGGCTGGTAATTAGTATCTGACAGGCAACACAGTAGAGGGGCATGGTGGTTTTTATACCAAACCAGTTTTGCGCGGGCCGATGGCATGAGATTTCAGGTTTCGTGCTAGAATTTCCTGTGGCGTTTGCCCGAATTGGATACTGATACAGTGGGCGGACCAAATCGCCCGGATGACGTGGCGAGCCCGAGACGTCAGCTGTACGTCATGGTCCATGCTCGGTTGCTTTTGGGTCCCGATTGGAGGTAGATCATGGTTCGGCTAAGTCGCATCTCGGCCAAGTGCCAGATGATGGAGGCTTGACAAATTAAAGCGCCGATCGCGCTGCTGGGGACAAAGCCCACTTGTCCCGATCTTTCTGTCGCCTCGCTGCATGCTTCAGGTCGGCGGTGTGGCTGGGCCCTACCAGGCTAGACACGATAAATAGGGCGTAGCGTGTGGTTGAGCCAAGCGTTCAGCCTGTAAGCCCGTCGGAAAGAAAAAAAAATGGCCCACCAAATGTCTTGGTGTAGGACTGTAGGTAGATCCAGCGCTAGTGTGTGCAGGCTGGTTGTATCCACAGCCCTTTATTCCCTCCTATGGCGGGCCATTTTTTTGGTTTCTTTTTCTTTTTCTGTTTTTGCGACCCCGCATGGGCCTAACAAGAAACGCTCGGAATGTCCTCCTTCCGTGGGGCGCTAAATTAGGATCGGCGACATCTCGATCTCTCTGCATCAGGGAGCTATGTATGTAGTTAGTTGATTATTCAGTTTCAAACAGGTGAATACGCTTGGTGGCAAAAATGGAACAACATTCGCGTCCACTTCCTGATTGATACGAAAAGCCAGTCACCAGCGATGCCGTCAATTCAAATTCCAAACACCATTTTCACATTTGGATCGAGGATACAGACGTACTCAGATTTGAATTAATAAATCAGCTTGTTTCAATGAGAATATTCAAGTCTCGTGCCATACCACATGACATGACATGACATGGTGTGTGTGCGTTGTGATGAAGGGGCTATTCCTATTTCGAGTGGTGACTAAGCAAATTGCTGAGTCATTCTTTCTTATCTTGGGATTGGCCATGATTTCCCAGGGTACAAATCCGTTGCCTTAATGAGGGGTAGTCGCTCTTCTCCTTGATCAAATAAATTGAATTAGTCGAGGCCGTCTTGTTATTTGGTCGTTATCTCCATGTGCCTCGGTGACCTGTTTTACACTGTACTACCTATATCCAATCCAATCCAATCAATTCAATAAACTTGGCTGTTTTATTCGACTTGATTCGATTCATCGTTTTCCAGAGTTGAATTGCTTTGATTGGGATTTATGTGACCATTTTTGAATTGACTGCAGCGCGGGCACTCACGTCACTCGCCCTCTCGCCTACTCGCCCTCTTTTCAGAAAGAAATATAAATAATCCGCTAAACCTATCGACTAATAAATTTAGGAACTTGCTCATTGGCACCCCTAGGCATCATGGGCATTTACTCTGAAGTCTCAAGTAAAAATGATTCAGAGAGCTGTCAAAGGATTGCAATGTAATGTCAATTAAGTTGTCCACGAGGATTGCATCTAATTGTTACCATGTGTGCATATTCCTCTGGTAAATATCAAATAGCTATAATTACAGGTGCATTGAGAAGCTCTCTTTTTTTTAAATTGAAGGGTCCATCTGGGTCTCTTATAGCTGTTGTGGCTAGCTAGCTATTCCGCTCGACCGAGGGGAGCTTTCCTTAGGGTTGAAGCTATCTAAAGCTAGCTACGGCAGCTTTTGTACGCAGATGGTGATCATAGCTGCGTTAGGCTAGGGCTGTGGTAGCTAGATAGTCTAACTAGGCGTTTATCCTATTTTGTCACAAAGTAAATACCGCTATACCACTAGCAAAAGTGTAAGGTACCCTACAACAAGGTACTAGTGATATTAGTGGATATACGCTATGCAACATATTTTGTATGGCCTTTTGGGGCTGCTTGCAGTAAGAGCTATCTAGGTGCTGCTATAAGTGCTAGACTAGGCTGCTGAGGGTATCGAGCCCTTGTGGTCAAGGTCCGGCAGGGCCCTAAGGGGCCTGGATGCTAGGATAGGCTGTTGAGACCAGCTTGTGAGTGTGGCAGTAAACATCTATATTTTCTAACCCCATGTTCCGTGTGAGGCTGGGAGGCCCATTCCACCTCTGTCTTCTCTGAGCAGTCTGCCATTAACCTCAACAGGTGTAGCGTGAAACAAAATGAAAACAATCCTCGCCCAATTCTCGGTACGATTTATCCATGCATTGTGCCTCTCTGGAAGATCAGTGGAGAAGATAGCTTCTCCATTCCGATTATGAGCTGTGATGAAGCGATGAATCTGCGGGAGAGGCTTGTTGTCGGTTGATGACCCCATTGTTGCCGGAACTTGACTATATGACGAGAAGTGACTATTACGTAGCCGTAAAGCTTTGGATTTTCTATGCTTTATCATCGAAAACCTGCTGTAGTGAAGATCGTTTGTGCTCTTATATATGATATGCTCAATCTAATTCGGGCCGTGTGCTGTTTGGGGCACCGGGTGGGACTATCCTTGTTCTGTGAAACATGGTGTCCAAATGTGCCTTTTGAATGATAACTTGGGGTGCATCTGTGAGGCATTGCCCAACCGAGCGCCACTTGAAGCCTTGCGGAATGCAATCATGAGCTTGCTGAAGCTTTGCATCCAGACCCATTACTTTAGTATAAGCAACACCTCGAGTCTCGCCAGCAAGGTCCCAAATGAACCCAGCAACCCTCATTATCCGTGCACTGGCAAGACGGTACAATATGGGAGTAAGATCTGTATCTGGTCGAGGTAATGGCATTTTTGTAGTCGCCTTGTCGAAGCCGCTGTCTTGGAGATTGCAAGGTGTTGCATAGCGTTTATCTACCAATATCACTAGTACTTTGTTATAGGGTACCTTACACTTTTGCTGGTGGTATAGCGGTATTTACTTTGTGACACAGGGATCCTTAGTATCTGCTTGTCCGTCCTTGATTAGTTTTATCCAACTCTTGGCTCATTCGATACTTGCCTGGTGATGATTCAAAAGAGTTAAAGTAGCCTGATACGAGTCTATCCACCACTGAGCGCGCGGGAATGGATGCCAAGATTTTTTCCTTTGTAGCAGGTTTTAAGCAGCCGTATAAAAGTTCCGGTCCAGCCCAATCAGGAAGAGCCTGCCCACCCTTCCGCGAACTCTCTCGCAGTGAGTATTCATCCTCTTCAAAATATTCCTTGATTTCTGCGATTCCATCCAAGACAGCTGTCCAGTGGGCGCTATTCACATAGATGGCACAAGAATCCGTCACATGAATGCTTCCATAATCGGAGCTTGGTGAGGCATGACCAGTTGGGTTTCGCTGTGAAGTAAATGCAGGTGATGCATGGACATTTAAAACTGCACTTGGTGAAGGAGGAACAATTTGGGATCCATGGGCGGCGTAGCCAGCCGGTGTCTGTTGCATCAGGTCGACGACCAAGCCCTCCAGTTGCTCAATCCTGTCCTGTACGGAATTGAGAGGCCTCCGTGTCCCATTTTCATGAGGGTTCAATGGGTAGATGAGTGAATAGCAGAGATCAGATACTCACTTTCTGTGCCTGCAGAGATTACACGATAACTGAGGCCTATCCCTTCGGCTGCTCGATGGCAAGCGCGCTCGACCCTTGGCTGTTTTGCCAGGCCCCCATTCAGGAAGAGGATTATCGTTTTTATCATGCATTCAAGCTTCTTAGTGCTGAGTCACATAGTATGAGGGGAACAAGATATAATCTATCCAACCCGACTTTTAAATTTCATCTGACCTAGGCAGTCTAAAATTCTTCAAAATTCGTCCCTCATGCAACGTTCGCAGTTGCACGAAAACCTAAGCGACTCCTGAAGTAGCTTCTGTCGGTCTTCGATGCTCATGTATTCTGCCAAGTCAAAGTATGCTATGGTACACTCTTCATTCTCGGCAATGTTATGAGCGGCGCTGAAAACCGTCTGCCCATTGCTGTCGCCCTTGAACATGACCTTGAATAAAGTTAAGAAAGTCGGCTGGAAAGGGAAGCTAAGATGTACTTACATTCGGAACACAGGAGTGGTTAAACATCGAGGCCCTGGGGTAAATTCCAAGTGCGTACGAGTCTCCTCTGCATACCGGAGAGTGTCGTGGTGATAAAGGGCCTGTAGTCCTGAAGTAGAGTCCCAAAGAATTGGTTTCCTCCTTGCGGATAAGTGACATGGTATCTTCAAATCCCACCAAAATTGCAGGCAACAGTGAAGTGTCACTCAGATAAGTCAGGATTAGTCGCCTCCAGTGCTCAACTTGAGACGATGGCCACATGCCCTCATTTTCACTGCATCTTTTGAAGCAGTCCCAGCCAGAATTCAGCTCATGTCCCCAAGAGTAGCGCTCCGATGTCATGGAGGTTTCGCCTAGAATTTCCAAGTAACGCCGGGCAAGTATACGGACAATGACCCAAAGCATGTTGAATTCGTACTCGCTTTCTCTTTGGCGAATAATATTTCCATTCTCCATGAGCCAGGAGCATTCCAGGTCATGGCACACCTGGCTGGAAGTTTGGCAGTTCTTGTCACACCAGATAACGTCTCTGATGCAGTTTCTGGGACAACGCAGCCCTGCATTTGGCAACACATGGCGGCTACAAGCGCGATTGCTGCAAATTATGGGATTATTCCGGAACGGATCTGCTGTTGGAACAATAGCATATGGTGCATCTCGTATCAGCACAGTTCCAGCCGGGATTAGAGCTGATGCCTTTAGACCTCTACCCTTCCGTGCCGTGTTGTCCAACATCAAGCTGGGATGAATGTAGATGCTGTCTTTTGGGGCGGCCACCCGATGAGGTCCTAACGTCATTCCCGCGACAGTCATCTGTGCGACAATCAGTCGCCTGGATTCCATCATTCTCATATCTCCAGCTCCATCGGCATTGAGCTCAGACAAATATTTGAGATCCTGGTGCTGGATCTCAAGGCCGGCGTGATGGATAAGGCGCTTCATCTCGTCCAAGTTGTATAGGCGGACAGAAAAGAAAAAGTCTTGGCGCACAGAGCCATCAAGATCGATGACAATTTCTCTACTTGCCATGAACTTCTTGTCCGCAGAAAGCTCACGTTCTCGGCAAGCCAGCAATTTCCCTGGGTGTTGTCTCTCGTTACTCTCGCCATTTTCAGACTCGCCTCCAGTCAGGTTACCATCCATCCATTCCCAATCATTTGGCGAAAAGTTATTTATTATATCGGTACCATCAACATGGTCGATAATAATAATACCTCCAGCCTTGAGAACGCGGCTTATTTCTTTCAGAAACTTCATATTATCCTCGTCGCCGCAATAGCCAAACGAATTTCCCATGACGAAGACCAAGTCGAAACTCGCTGCCTTGGCCGGTATGTGACGAGCATCCCCTTCAAAAAATCGTACATTTCCTAGACCCTCAGCACCGGAGCGCCTCCTGGCCAAATCAAGCAAGTAAGTACTCTGGTCCAGTCCATAAAAGTTCACGTTGGGGTATCGCTTGGCGAGGTTGATGGAATGCCGTCCCTGACCGCAACAAAGGTCTAGAACTTGGACTGGGGCTCTTCTGGTCCTTGTTTCCTTGGAGCCGGGTGGAGTTCTTTCGGCTGCCTGAAAGAGCTTTTGGACGCCAGAGACGTTGAGGATCTCGTTGCACTCGTATTCGGTTAGGAAGGGATCTTCAACACAATCGCCGTCCGTTCGCAGGTACATTTCGTCGAAGCTATTTTTCCACCATTCATCCTCGACGTGGTCGAACAGCGAGTCGACCCTTCCATGAAGGATTTGAGCGGCCATGGCAAGGAATGTGCTCTTCTTGGAGATTCAGAAGGTGAAGGTGGTTGGGCTCGCGGTGATTTTGGATTCTGTGCGTCGTCTTGAATGCATATTGGCCAATAGTGTGCGTATATAAACACGGAGAATTTTTGAGGCTACTTTGTTTGTGGCTTTCTGCAGCGGGGCAACGTAAAGTGATATCCGCAAGCAGCGATGCAGACAAAACATGTAGACGAATAACGTTAGATGTGTCGTTTAACATTCAGCCTTATTCTACAACCATCAATATGAAGAAGACCGGAAATGGAAAAATGGAGAAGGAAGCCAGATCTTTTGTTGCTAAGACAAGCTGCATAATCAAGGCTTGCAGTGCATGTTCGCGATCTTGAATCTAGAAACGCGTAAGGGGGTAAAACAGGGAGCACAGCACTGGGACATGCATGTCCAGTAGCGCTTTTCTGGTCTAAAAAAAAAAAGTATCAAGCGGACAAAACGTGAGCCGAAACTTGCAAGTTCCCTTGATCCCAACGTTTGACATTGATCATAGATCACCAAACAGTACATTACAAGGTGCGGATCATCAATTTCTTTTTATTTCATTATAGTACACAATCAGATCCCCAGCAATGCTCCCTTGGTTGTGGAGCACAACTGAGCACGCCACAGCTTAGTCTCATTAAAAATGAACATCTCTCCCTCAGCACCGAAACAAAAGTTGGCAGCACCACCCTCAACAAGGATCTTTCCTAGCAGAACTCCTCCAGGTGACCATGTGTTGATGCCATCTCCACAGCCACTGTAGACGTTTCCATGGACATCGCATTTAATTCCATCGGGGATTCCAGTATCAG
This sequence comes from Calonectria henricotiae, assembly GCA_020623695.1. Lineage (NCBI taxonomy): Eukaryota > Fungi > Ascomycota > Sordariomycetes > Hypocreales > Nectriaceae > Calonectria > Calonectria henricotiae. The sequence goes on along the minus strand of JAHVYB010000073.1, from coordinate 17,670 downwards.
CCATCGCAAATAGTCTTCGGTTTATCAAGAAAGGCTCGCCCGAGTAGATGGCAATATCAAATGCATATCTGATTTTTGTTAGCCATGGTTTTATTGATGTCATCATAATGGCAGCGTCGGAAATATCTTACATGGTTGATGGTCGAGCATCGTCTGTTGTTCCGTCGCCATGGATCCAGTCTGTGTCGGTCACATAGGCAATCTTCTCATCTGGGCTAAAACAAATTCCATTGGGGCGGCCAAATCTGTCAGCCATTGCTCGAATCGATTCGTTTTCGGGGTCATATCGGTACACCTGGCATGGCAAACTAGGTTTCGGCCGAATTCCCTGCTCGTAGCCGTAGCTTGGATCCGTGAACCAGATGGATCCATCAGAGTGCACAACGACATCATTGACCGAGTTGAAGGGTCGGCCATGGAACGAGCTAATGAGTAGACGGGAGTTGTAGGGGGGCTTCGACTCCATGAAAGCAATACCACCGGGCTTGTCCAGAGAGCCTTGGGCACAAAACAGGACACCACCATTGTAGTTTACACCTCCATTTGCCATGTGGACTTCAGTTGGATGAATCTCCTCGCATACGACATCTCCATCTTTGGGGACGGTGACTCGGCTAATCTGGATCTTGCGCTCGCCAGTCTTTGGACACGGAAACTGGTTGCTGGTAATGAACAATGTTCTATTCTCTTCAATAAAGACGCCAGCCTCGTGGGCAAATGGGTACTCCTTGTTCTCCAGCAGGAGCTCCAGCTTGGGAGTTTCGCCAAAGAGGGCATTGGCCGACTTGTGGCGGCAAGCAAACTCTGGTGGGTAGGCAGCCATTGTTCGTGTCGTGGATGCAATGAGGGTGTTGAGGTCGTGGGGGCAGACAGGCCAAGGTCGGAACACAGGCTGGAATCAGGCACAAAGCTCGCCAAGGAAAGGGTTTCGACGCTTGTAAAGACCACCCGTTGAAGCGACTTGGCATCGTCAATTGACAGTAGCGCTTCATTCGCGGGGAAGTCTGTAGCGCCCGCGCCAGCAATCGGCAATGGATTCAATTGCCGCTTCACTGGTCGCCCCATCGACCACGCCATCACGTCTCCGCACGGAACTTCTCCGCATGGAGAAAACAAACTCCACTCTGAAACCATCAGCTGGCCTCTTTATTAGTCTAGTGCCGGCCCCTTGCACGCTTCGGGGTGTGATAATCATCGACCGAGAAGCATGTTCGTGGGGGGTTTTCGCGTCAACGTACCACATTACCTAAAAGGTATCTTGCCGCAGTTGGAGTCCGTCCGATTGAGTCATGCTTGGCACATGATTCGTAAGGGGTCCTGCTATATTATCCAAGCCACATAGAACAGTACTTTACTTCTAATTTCGTGCAATCGATGGTATTCAAGCCAATGCGCAATGGGCATGAGACACAAAAAGAAAATTCGACAGTTATGCCCAAGTTTGGGGTGGAATGCTAAAACCTGGATACAATCGCCACGACTTGGAGATATATGGGTATGATGATGCTGTAGTGTCGTACATGACAGTGTGTTGTAGTAACCTGGCGGTCAATGCTTTACAAATCAAAAGTGGGATCTTGCTGCCAAGTCTTGAGATATTTCTAATATTATAGGAGCGTGCTTGACTGGGCATAAATTCTGGATCATTCAAAATGAAGTCGGCAGGCTCGTGATCAAGTTAGGCTCCACGAGTAAGCCCTGAGAAGGGCATTGAGTTCCACTCGAAACAAGACCCTCGTAAAGTGAACCCTTATTTCGAATATTATCATAGAAAACAATTCAGGTGAAAGGATCAAAGTTATCGATTGCGCTCCTCTTCTGGTGGCCTGTTTCAGCACAAAAATGTAGCCATCTTCGTTCAACGGCTATACAACGCCATTGGATTTTGCATGGTAATAAAAAAATTACATTTTCGTGGCTCTATATGCATCCATCTGCCCTGGTATACATGACGGGAATCTCTATATCTTAACTCTACGGGCATCTTTAATCTATCATTTACTTTATTTCAGGCCACCAGCCAGAACAACCTCTTGGCCAGTCAAACATCCTGTCTTGGCGAACCTGTAATGTGTCATTAGTCATGATTTTATAATGTTAAGAATAGAGGGAAACTAACATGGCAACCACATTGGCAACCTCGCCTGGCGAGCCAAGTCGATGAACTGGAATAGTGCTGGCAATGGCCAGGCCAGGGTCGGTCGCTCTTAGGGCCTCAATATCGTCACCTTGTTGCCAGCATCCACGCCGCTCCATAGCTGTCGGCGTTTGAGCGGCAATTGAAAACCTCCTCACATTTGGGCGTAGCCGAGACTAAATCCCCAGATCATCCAGCCGACACTCTCTTTATTGGGATTGAAATCCAGCTGACGAATTCTATTTGGCTGCTTCTTTGGCGCTCTTGTATCAGGAATCTTTGGAGAAAAATGGGGTCGCCGCAAGTCGATTACGATTGATTGCTGGATCATGATTGTTGGTACCATCTTGCAGGCTGCCTCGTTTGGCCGAGCTCAGATGATTGCAGGGCGTATCGTCTCTGGCCTTGGGATGGGCATCATCAAATCTACAGTGCCTGTTATTCAGGCGGAATTCAGTCCCAACTCGAGCCGAGGAGAGCCACGAGAGCAGCTACGCCTGGAGAATTCCCGTCGCCCTTCAGTTCATGCGTATCATCCCCATCATGCTGATTACTCCCCTGCTCCCCAAAACACCGCGATGGCTCGCTTCTCATGACCGGCCAGGCGACTGTCTCAAGGTCCTTGCCAGGATCAACGCCGCCCCGACTAATTATGCCGAGGTGCAGCGTCAACACGACTCCATTCTCCAGACGGTCGCTTATGAGGCATCTATTGGCTCTGGTACCTGGAAGGATCTTCTCAAGGAAGACAGCATCAAGTCCCGTCGACGACTCATGATTGCTTGCTCCATTCAGAGTTTCCGGCAACTTGGGGGAATTAACGCCGTCATTTGTAAGATACAATGCTATTCGTTTTCCAGGGCGCTTTTACCATTGGTTTCCAAGCTACCGTCTGGGTTTACCCGTAAGTTTCCTGGAATGACTTGGTTTATCGTCAAGATCATCCGCTTAAGACCATGTAGATCGGAGATTCTTCCATTGAGAATGCGCCAAAAGGGTTCCTTTATTTCAACTGCCGCGAACTGGATTTTCAACTACGTAAGTTAGGCTAACATTCCTTTATCCAAACGGAAATTCTAACCCTAAATTTAGATGATTGTCCAAATTACTCCCATCGCCATTGACAAATTGGCTGGAAGACGTACATCATTTTTGCCATTCTCAACGCCGCATAAGTACCAATCATGTTCTTATTCTTCCCTGAAACCAAGGGCTTGGAGCTGAAGTTGATCGTCTCTTTGGTGGCAAGGAAGTGCGTGATATTATGGATGATAAGAAGCCGGGTATTGTGGAACATATCAGCGAGAAGAATGTGTAATTTTCCGATTGGAAGGAAATGTAATTAATGCCTGGTACGAGTTCATGCGAGTAGCTTAGAAAGATGAAGAATATGAGAATATGTGAGCACATCTTTAACGAGTCAATCAATCCTATGTCCCGATCTGGCCAATCATATAAGCTAGCAATGAATTGAGAACCTTGTTTTCCGTTTACGGAGATTGGTGCTTGAATTATAGTTAGTTTGACTCGTACAAACATGAGAAGTAGATTTATCACTGTCCATTAGTTTCTATGTAGCCAGAAATACAATTTACTTTATGTTATTATTTATTATCAAAAAATATAATTATAAATCTAAATAATTTCTTAAAATAATAATATATTTATTCATTCATCTTTTTCTTCTTATACACTTATTGCCGTCTCCAGTTTTTGAGATTTGGTGTTTTATGAAAAATATCCACATAGTCTCGCCTTTTCTGGACTGGGCAAGCTAACATCTCTTCAAGCATCAGTCTCAGCACCCCTGCTTTTGCAAGGCTGTCGCCGAGACCTGCTAGAGACAAACATCACACATGCTCTATTTTGCAGGGGGGGTCAATTCCCAGGAAGATCCAAATAGGAAATTCCTTATCCCTAGGATACCCCAATTCTCCATGCGTTCTAGAACGGCAAAGTTTCCTAGCTCAGACCCATCTCGCGATTCCACCATGTGGCCGCCTTACGATATTCGCAACTTTGGCAACTAGGGCCATTTCCCATTCGTGGATCAACCTTGGAGGTCCATTATTAGTGCAACGATTATTGTTCTCAAAGGCCAAGGCCAGTTGCCGGTCACAGACCATGCGACTAGCCTTCATTAAGCGACGCCGTCGGCATCTGCCGGCTACTCCCTCGGCTTCCCCGGTCGGGGTATGCTTGGATAGCCACAGAGTTTGCCCTCTAACACGCGTCGCCGGCTCCAGGGAACAGCAGCAGGCCGGGCCGATGCAACAACTATCGCCATCCTATTCAATAGGCTATGTAATGGTATAGGGAAAGGACAAGCGAGTGTCCCGTGCATGCGTGGCGTGCCAGGGAAGGAAAACAAGATGTGATCTGTGAGTTGATTGATGGGGAATCCTTGGGTTGGTGCTAACGTCGACAGTGATTCGACTGGAGTACCCGGTTGCCCTCCGTGCCGTACATGCATCGAGGAGCGCCAGGAATGCATCCTAGCCACCTCCAAACGAGGGGGCCGCCGTGTCAGAGGGATGAAGTTGTCCGGCCACTCTGACAAGCCGCAATCGCCAGGCAATGCTCGCCGCCACGACGTAGACTTTATTCGACAACAACAGTTTGACGAGGAGGCGAGCAGCCACGGGGACAGGTTGCGGGCGGGAAACCGGGGGCCACCCGACGTGCTGGAACACTGTCATTCCCCACCGCCGACATCAGGGTGGCCCCGAAGATGGTGCTGGCTCCGTCCAGGAACGGGCTCCTCGAGGCTCAAGCTCCGAGGGCCTTGAAGGTCGCATCACTTCGGCAGATCTCCTGAACCCGTCCGATGCCCTGGATTTGCTCGCCCAGGTTTCTGACCTTGACACGGATGAGCGAGGCAACCCATCAAGGCCGACGGGGATCAGCAGGAATACGCAAGGAATCCCTCCGGACACGGCTGGCTCATCAACTCATTATCCTCCCATTTCAGAAGGAATCTTGCTCTCTTCGCAGGCTTCTATCCTCATCCAACAGTAAGCCCACCGCAGCATGTTTATCGGCAATTTCTTACAAGTGCCAGCCATCACAAATGCTACCATCCCTACTTCTCAATAGCCCACAAGTCAATCTTTGACGGAGGGCTTATTTCGGAATGGGTTGAAAAGGAAGAACATCTCCTGACTGCCATTCTTACCGTTGCATCCAAAGATGATTCCACATGGGCCCGCGTCCACGAGGCATGCTCCCGCCACATGGAGAGTCTCATGTCCAAGTTGATCTACGCCAGCTCCACACCCGTGGGTGCTGTTGAAGCCATGCTCATTCTCGCCGAATAGGCGCCTCAACATCCTCAAGAAAATGCAGCTATTGGTTGCGGCAAAGAAGACCAAGGTGCATGGATGTTGATTGGCGTCGCCATCCGACTGGGCTATCTGCAGAGATTGGAACAGACCGGTTTACTTCAAGAAAGGGACACCCAATCTGAGAGCTTCAGTCGCAGATGCATTGCTTGGTCAGGTTTGTTGCTGAATTCTTTTCCGTGATTACGAATCGCACTGACAGGTACATGCTCTGTTCAGCATGTTACATGAGCGATCGCCAAGTATCCATTCGACTCGGAAAAGGGTTTTGGTCTCGAGGCCCTGGTCCATCCACTAATCTTCGCGCCGCTGATTTCCCATCTCTTGAATCGCAAAAGCTTGGTTCTGATGATTTAGCATTGTTATTCCAGGTGCACTTGGAACTAACCCAGCTATTCGGTAATGCTCATGACATCCTATACTCGTCGGCCACTCACAGAGAGCAGTTGTACATGGGTGGCGAATACGTGAGATATATTGTAAGGATTCATTCATGGACATTAACCTTGTATCCATAACTGATATGGATAGGATGACTCTTCTTCCGTCCTCAGAAAATGGAAGCTGGCATGGGGAGTGCTAAGTTGTTCGTTGCTCCATCCAAAAATCAGGATGCATGCTCATGATGCATAGTCTCACCTCAAGTAAAGGCATCACTCGTCCTTTCATATGATTTTCTCCGATTATACATTAATGCATTTGCATTCCAAGCGGCCCTCAACCGAGCCATAACCAGAGCTCGCCAGGGATCGGGAATAACATTATATTTTAAGTCGCACAAGGAATGTGAGATGCGGGCTACGAGTTCCGAATATTGTACGGATTGTAGGGATACAAGTAGATAAAACAACATGGCGGCTATGGCACCAGTCATCTACTGGAGAGGGCGCCACGTGCAATGCAGTCAATCAACAACAACTGGCAGAGCAGCCTTGTCCTTGTGCTGCTGCTGCTTTCTGGGTCAATGGATGTGGCGGTGCGATGTCCCTTGACCCCTGTCGTCGCTGCAAGGGACAGACCGACGCCAGATCCAGCACCGAAGCGCGGCTGTGAAGCCCTCAGTCACAATCCTCCACGCGACCAACCGCCTGTGCCCCCCCTGGCCCCCTGAAGGCCCGCCCAGCTTACGTACCTACTAGAGTTTCATCTGCGGGGGCCATTTTCAGCCCTAGGATCGTATTGGCGGCTGCTTCAATGAGGCTGATGGCAACACATGGTGGTGATTGAATGCAACCGCACATTTGAGCCCGTCGTCTGAAGCCCCAGCAAGGCCATTTCCAGATTTGGCTGAGGCAGCACTGCACTCTCCTTTTTTTCCCTCGTGTCATTTACATTTCTCGGCCGTCATAGCGGCCATCATAGTCGTTGTAGGCTCCGACTCGTAGCCTTGTGTCGCCCTCCATACCCAATCTGCAACCCGCAGACTGCGGCGCAGGCCATGCAGCTATCCTCTGTCATATAGCTGCTGCGGCTTTTGTGTGCGCCTCGCGTCGGTGAAGCACCAGGTTCCTCAGCTGCGCACCGCCAAATGTGGTGTAATCGCCATGCACTCAAATATCTCCAATTCTGCTGTTGCAAGTGATTGTGATTTCAGTGCGTGCGTGTTTATCCATTCCATTCCTCCACCTCGATTAAGAACATGACCAACTATATACCCATCATTGTCGTCGCCGCAGTCGCTGGCCTCATCTTTTCGTCTTTGCTAGTGTGCGCTCTCTCTCACAGCAGCAGCAGCAGCAGCAGCAATCGCGGGAAGGCCCGTCATGGCGCCTTTGGGCAAAGTCTAGAAGCCTCCATCCAGAATGCAGCCCAGCTACGGCTCCAGCAAGAGTTATATACTGAAAATGGAGAGGCTGTATGGATCTCGCATCAAATCCACCAGGGCCAGCTGAGGCAATGGGTTGTCATCACCCACGACTCCAAGTACGAAATTCGCCGGGTTCGGCCCCAACCCAAGCCAGCCGCCGACATCGATCTCGAGAGCGGCCACATTGGTGCCGACGGTTGGATACGCATAGGGGCCGGCGAGGCACAATACGAGTACAGAAGCCAACCGTGCAAGATTGAAAATGAGCGGGTAATGGCCGCCACCAGCCGCAGCCCCGATTCCCCGCCCGTCGATGCATTAAGCCCCAGTCTAATTGGCTGGACGCAACTGTCGAAATACGAAGTCGAAACAATGTGGGTGTCCCTGTTGGAGCGCTTTGGTCCCTACGACATTCTCTGGAACAATTGCCAGCACTTCCTCAGGGACTTTGCGTCGTCCATCATCCAAGAAAAGGCCGAGGACTGGGTCTTTTTCTTTTCAAAGGCCTCTTCCAACTACCAACGCTCGATGCGTGGCGGGCACCTGGGCCACCTCGCATCCATCACAGCATCACTAGAAAGAATGAAGGCAATGCAGCCACAGGTCGAAGGCCTCGAAAGACACCGCCTTAATATCAACATTAAGCACACTGAAGAGCACATTCGCAATCAAAAGGCTCTCTGGGGCCGAGACTTGCCAGTCGATCTGGCAGATGCCTCAGACGAGTTTATCCTAGAGGCCTGTGATGAAGGCGGTCTGTTTGACAACTCTGGAATCGCCAACAGCTTTGGGGAGCTGGGAGGGAGTGTTGCAGACTACTCATCTGGTTCAGGTGGCGATTCGGGCGGTGGAGATGGCGGTGGAGATGGAGGAGGCGGAGGAGGAGGCGGAGGAGATTAAACAAAGGTTGAAACAACCAAGGGAACCAGAGAGAGAAGTGGAAAAAAAATAAGAAGAAAAAAGTCGCAAAAACAAAATAGAATGTATATTAGCTCAGCGTTAAACGACGTTTCATTCTTCATATCTCATATTCAAGGAGTCATTAGATAATTAGACTATACGCATAGATTATTCAAGAAAGACACACTCTCCCTCGTCGGGCACTGCATATTCCTCCATCGCAATTGTGTCATACTCGGCAGTCTCCATAAACTCCTCCTGTCCAGGGTCCGCAAAGGATTGTGGTTCCTCGAGAGGCCCCGAAACTGCCGTGAAGCTATACCCAGCGTCAAGCTGTACCTCGTTTTGCTGGGAGTTTTCGACAACGTAGTCAGTTTCAGTATACTGGATGGTGTTTCCCTGTTCGACAATAGTCTGGCTCTCCACTACTGTGTAATTGTTGTCCACAATGACAGTCTCTTGCTGATAGATTGTAGCGTTTTGCTGACACATCGTCCCATCTTGCTGGTAAATTGCGCCATCTTGCTGCATGTATACGGGGCCAGCACTGTTTTCTGCGTATCCTTGGTTGCCCTGCGTCGTGTTCAATTCCCGGGACTGATTACCCGTTGCCAACTCATAATTGTATTGCTGCTGGGTCGAGTTGGCGGGTTGCTGAGGCGTAGATACGTTGTATTGAGGCTGGGTGTATTGCTGGTCTGGGACAATAGCTTGTTGAGTTGGCGGTGGAGGCGAAAAATACTGGTCCTGGTATACGGGCTGCGAAGGGTCAAACGGCTGGTCCGGATGCCACATGGTGTCTAATGTCTGAGGCTGTTGAATTGGTACTGGCTGGTGAATTGTCTGGTCTGTGGTGGATTGGAATTGCTGGCCGGAGTACTGTTGCTGGCCCCCATCAAATGCAGGATGCTGTTGCGCAGCTGGCAGCTCCTGAACGGAGATGGTTTGCTCCTGCGCTATTTGAACATCGGTACCTGACGAGTATTGCTGGGGGTCTATCTGCTGCTGCTGTTGTTGCTGTTGTTGTTGTTGCTGCTGCTGCTGCTGTTGCTGTTGCTGCTGCTGCTCAACGTGGAAATTCTGTTCCTGGGTAATTTGAATATCAGTTTGTTGTGTGACTTGTTCGCATTGATTTGTGGTTTGCTGGTTGGTAGTTTGCTGGTCTTGGGGCAGAGGTTGCTGCTGCTGACTAGCAAGCTCTTGTGGCGTCGCTTCCGTTACCGGATGTTCTTCAGGTACGTTCAGCTCATGTGTTTGTTGCTCATTATACTGTTGATCATGCTGCTGGTTTCCCTCTTGTTGCTGATGCCCTCCATGTTGTCCGTGCTGGGGCTGTTCATTCTGATGGTTCTGTCCATGCTGACTTTGCTCATGTTGGTGACCATGTTCATGTTGCCCCTGTTGACCTTGTTGTCCCTGCTGTCCTTGTTTGCCCTTGGTTTGCCTCATAAGGCGCTCTAGCTTTGACGCAGTGCTCTGTTGAGAAGGATTCGGTTGAGTTGGCCCATGCTGTCCTTCCCCGCTCTGCTGTTGTGGACTGGCGGGTTGCTGAGAAGGGGGGCTATGAGGGGAGGTCTGCTGGGCTGGTGTGTGTTGTCCCTGGTCCCCATTATGTTGCTGGGGCGCGGGAGTTGGCTGAGGGGCTGGTTGTGGAGATGCAGCATGTGGTGTTTGGGCTCCAGCTGACTGAGCAGGTGGTGGGGTTTCGTTCATAGCTTGTTGATGCGGAACCGGCTGCTGTCCCAGCATAGACTGTTGTGGATGACCATACTGCTGTTGCATGGGTGGCTGTTGCACGGGCTGTTGTTGTACAGACTGCTGAACCGGTGATTGTTGCACGGATGGTTGCTGCATATGCTGTTGTACGGGCGATTGTTGCATTGGTGGTGGTTGCACCGGCTGCTGCATCGGCTGTTGCTGCATAGATTGTTGCATCAGTTGTTGCTGCTGTTGGTGCATATGTGGCTGTTGATGAACTGGCTGCTGCTGATGGGCAACCGGTTGGTTGTGATCAGGGTGCTGGTGCATTGCGAGTTGTTCTTGCGCCATTGGCTGATTAAGGATTGGCATGTGACCCTGAGTCGGATGCTGCTGCTGCTGCTGTTGTTGTTGTTGTTGTTGTTGTTGTTGTTGCTGATACACAGATTGTTGGTTTTGGGCGGGCTGCAACTGATACATGGGTTGATTAAGCTGGGTTTGTTGTGGGTAAACTTGCGGTTGAACGGCTTGTTGCTGGTTGTACATGGGTTGTTGGTTCACCATCTGTTGTTGCTGATGTACTGGATGCTGGCCATGAGCCAGTGTCACTGGTTGTTGATGACCTGGATGTTGCTGATGGGTGGCGAGCTGCTGAATCTGCGGGTGAGCTTGCTGATGGGGTTGTTGGTGAGGCTGATGAGCTTGGAGGGGTGTCTGCTGCAGGGTATGCTGTTGACCTTGTTGGAGGTTTTGTGGGTGAATTTGCTGGTGGTTCTGGGGGCGAAGTTGAGTATGGGCTTGAGGGTGGCCCTGAGTGTGACCCTGTTGGTGAGCCTGCTGGTGACCCTGTTGTTGTACATGCGTCTTGCTCGGTCTCTGCTTTGCCGGTCGTTGCTGGGGACGAGGACGGGGACGAGGTCTTTGGGATACGGGCCCTTGTCCAGCACCAGGTTGCTGTTGAGCTGCATTTTCATCATACATCTCGCCGTCCTCGCCTTCATTCTCATCCCAGTCAGACGCGTCCCCCTCGGAGTAATCGCCACCATTGTCCTCATAATCGGAGCCCGTCACACTGGCACCGTACATGAATTTGCCCATCTTCTTCAGGTTCTTCTTGTTGCCCAGCTTGGCCATCTTTTTGCCGGCAATCATGGCCCCCTGGCCCGTCAGCTTCGCCGCAGCCTTGGTGACAGTCATGAATCCTGCGTTTTGCAGTTGAGATGCGTCGGGCAGTCCCGATGGGCTGACAATGTTGTGACTGAGACTGCTCATCCCCCTTGAATGCTTCTGGGTCGCTCCCAACTTTGGCTGTTCTCCAGGTAAATCCCATGAGGACAGGCCCAGGCTCTCGTTGACATAGAACGGGGTCATGTCGGGCGTCTTCAACTCCTTCCACCCATCCGGCATGGCAATGGTGGGCTTTTTCCACGTGCTGCTTTTCGTGTGGGAGTTGAAGTAATATATCTTGCCATCGGTAGTTCGTCGTGCTTGCCACCCAGTCGGCAGTGCCGGAGACCCCAATGTAGCCGGTGGTAGTGGGGTGAGATGTGTCTTGTAGCCGGTAGCTTTGTGCGTGTACCATATTCTGCCCGTCACATTCTTCCGGATTGTCCATATCTGTGTCGGCACCGTCGTCTTGGAGGGCTGGAGAAGTAAATCGGAGTCTGTAACATAGTATGACTGGTTGTGGGGGTGAGAGGAAGCTGCTGCGCCGGCTGTGTAGCACCAGACACAGAACCTAGTCGCGGTGTTGCCGGTGCTGCAGATGAGACAAATGTAAATGGAGACATTGATTGGGATGTCTGTTTTGATCCAGTCAGTCCGTGGCTTTTCCATGCTCGGGCCAGCTCTTGCTTACCATTCTTGCAATTATGGCACGAATAACCAGAATAGCCAGACAAAGCTGCTGCTGCTGCTGCTGCTGCGTTGGGGTTGTTGGCAGGGACGGTAGACTGCGGTGCCATGACTGGCGCACTCCCCTGTTGCCAGATCGGACTCGCTACTGTGCTTGGCGATGTGACTGGGGTCATGACAGAGACGTTTCCATTGATGCTCGACTGCCCGCTATGTGCTGAAGACACCGAGTGTGCGCTGCCATGGCTCAACATGCGTTCCAATCGCGGGGCTGCAACTGGAGAATACGGGTATTGAGTGGGTGCTGGTGTCGCATTTTGTTGCTGTGCTTGGTATTGGTACTGCTGCTGGTGGTACTGCTGCTGGTGGTACTGCTGCTGTTGGATCTGTGGGCTTTGCTGGACCTGTGCAGTCTGCATCTGTTGGCCCTGGACATGCTGAACCTGGGGTTGGAGGGGCTGAGGGGTTGGGCTGCTGTGCGCTGGCTGCTGCTGATAAGGCGAAGTCGTCGTTGATTGCGGCATTCCCGCAGAGTGAGGAAGGGCAAAGGGCAGTTCAGCGATTGCTGGCGTCGCGGGATTGACGGCTTTCCTGACGACAGCCTTGCGAACAACGAGGGGCGCAGGCGCAACACTCATTTCGGAAAATGAATGTTGCATTTGAACATGCTGCTGCTGTTGCTGCTGTTGTTGTTGTTGTTGCTGCTGCTGGGGAGCTGGGCTGGCCATCGTCACAATCGAGAGACTGGCGCAAAAGACGCCAGGGAAAAGATGGTTGGACAGGCAGTTGATCAAGCTGTTGAGCAAGGACAGAGTCAAGAGTCGCACACATCCCGCGCGTCACAGAGGAAACAGCACTTGTTTTATCAATTCAGCCGCATCCTCTCCTTTCCCCTTCCCTTAACCTCTGGACTAAACCCCGTGGCGCCCTGCAAATGCCGAAGTCGAGAGCGCACCCTTGGTGGTTGTGGCGCGCTATCGTCTCGCTAGGCTGAGGTGCTGTCCCTATTCGGCTTCAGCTGAGGCAGACTGGGACGTCTAGACCACCCACGACCCAATGGCGGGAATGCGGCCCATGCAGACGTGTCCCAGCCATGTCGAGTCCATGTCGAATTCCGCACAACACCAGCTACCGCGATTGCAGGTGGTAACTATGAGGGCGCTGTTTTTGCTCTCCTGGGCAGCCCGCAAACGCCCACCAGTCAAGCCAGCCCAGTGAGTCGTCGCCTCAGCCAAAGTGTGCAGCACGGACCGGCGCGTGGCAAACCATGGAGCGATCCCTTGACAAAAAGCCAACCCACCAAGCCCAGTTGGCAGATGGAACAAATGACTCGACCTGCGTGGGGAGATGACCGCTAAAACACGGATGGAGAGCTGGGCAAGCTTTCTGCCCGTCCATTGCAGGTGGAGATGCGGATGCGGATGCGTGGTTGGGATAAGTCCACATTGTTGTCGGCCTCAGCCCACGGCCGCATACGAAGGACCAAATAGAGAGAAACTGCTCAGGCGAATGGCAAACCAAGTCGCCGCACTGGAAAACGTTCGCCTCATTGAGCTGGAACGGGCTTGACTATTTCGGGTCAAGGGAGGGCGGCAGGGGGAGCCTGGGAGGAGCTTGGGAGGGGAAATGATTCCCGCAGAGGCCCTGGTTGACAGCGGCCTACCCTAGAGACACGGGTTTCCCCCAGGAAATGCTGTTCAACAAGAGAAAAAAGGTGTGTATTGCACACTGGGTGCTTTATTGTATGGATTGGCATAGTCCTAGGGCCAATATTGCCAGTCATTTCCCATCTTCAACAGCATGAAGCAATCTCAAGCTGGTTTGGCCAAAGAATTATAGCACCAAGCTATATACAGCGAATGTTTTACATAAGAAGAGGAATATCACGCAAGGATTGTCCTCTTTTTGTCCGTCCACGTGATGGAGCCAAGCGACGCAAAAAGTCAAAACAACACTATGATTTAGTTTAGAACCCGAAATGAGCTTATTTGTTTAGCGACCGTTGTGGAAATGGTTATCGATCGCCAATGTTCTCAACAAACGCCACGATGCAACATGTGCAAAATGGCGGCGGGTATCGGGCGTTAGCCGGTTCACCATGTCTTGGCCATGCAAGCGCTCTCGGGAGTTGCCTACGGCTGCAGACAGAATCCGATGAGATTGATTCGTCGGATCCATCTCATAGCTGCCAGGTTTTTCTCAGAATCATGGTTCAACCCAGCACAGCATTGTCCTCCATGGCACGACATTGACACGCCCCCCCCCCCTCCCCAGTGAGGCCAAGCTTTTTTTCTCGCCGGGCATTAAAATCTTCTGCCGAGGCTTCGTTTCGTTTTCGAGCCAAAGCGAAAAAAAAAATGCGGGGTACTTTGTAAGGTGGAAAAAGAAAATTTAAGGACATAAACAGGGCGTGGGTACGGACAGGGATGAGCGTCTTGTCACGGGCGACTTGCCCAATGCTATGTAGTAAGTTCTAGTAACCAGGCAACTCAAATTGATGCACGGATCTTTACTCTTCTCAGCAAGGCACTTGGGATATATACTGTAATATGCCTGTATGCCTGTCTCTGCTGGCAGGACAATTGGACGTCATGTTCTGCGGCGTAGTTTCTCTGCGCTGATGGATGTATTGCAGACGACAACACAACACAGGTCATTATCTACTTTTGGGCGGCGGGAACTACGGTAGCATCCCCATACTGCAAGTCAGATCGCTATTCCCATCACGATTGTGCATCAGGCGCCGCAGGATTTCATTTGAACATTGAATGCATTAGACATGACTAGACCTAGATGTACATAATCTCCGACCCCCGGTCACCGCCTCGGCTTGGCCCTCCGGCCCAGCCTAGACCTCCTCTTTCGAGAGGACATGCTCCTCGCCGAGCGTGTCGAGCTTGTACGTCCTGAACTTGCGAGCGGGGACTTCCTTGGCAAAGAGCATATCCAGCTCGTCAAAGGTGCGGTCCTTGGTCTCGGGAAGTCTGAAGTAGGCCCAGACGAAGACCAGGAAAGCGGTGCTACCCCACACGAATCCAGTGTAACCCTTCAAGTTCCATTTCGTGGGGTTCATAAAGTAAGGCTGGAGCACACCAGCAATGATTCCAACCACCGTGTAGGCGTTTCGTGCCAGGCAGATGGTCTTTTGCCTCAACCGTGTGGAACCCAGCTCGGCGGGGAGAGCCCATCCAAGCTGACCGGCGGAGAGCTGGAAGACAAAGGTCCAGACCAGGGTCAGGACTGCCTGGGTCATGCCGATGCTGTCGTTTCCGGTGCGCGCGTTGAGGCCGCCGATCAGGTACAGGATGATGGTCATGACAAGCATGCCCCAGAGGTATGCAGTGCGGCGACCGACATAGGGCATGACAAGGAACCATGAGATGAATGTGGCGAACAGGGCCATTGAGTTTCCGCCGACGTTTAGGTTGTAAGTCTGGTTGGTGCTCAGGCCAACCTGCTGGAAGAAATAGGTCGAGTTGTAGGCAAAGTTGAGACCGGACAGGATTTGACCCGCAAATACGACGCAGGAAATCTCGGTTCGGCGCAGCTCGAAGCCCTTGAAGCAGTCCCAGTACGATGTACCGACGGAGAGCTGGTCCTCGAGGTTGTTGGTGTAGATGATCAGGTTCAGCGTCTCCTGGATCTCAGTGTCGGTCGCCGCAGGCCTGAGGCGCCTCAGCGACTTCTCGGCCTCCTCGTAGTGATTCATTCGCACGTGGTGCCAAGGGGTGTCGGGGGCGAAGTAGATGACTGGCACGAGCACGACGGGCCAGAACCACTGGAGGGCAAAGGGGACTCGGTACGACCACTGGGTCTTGTTGTCGACGAGGCCGGCCATGACGCCGGCCGAGATGAGCTGGCCGATGATGAAGCACATGTTGGTCCAACTGGTCATGTAGACTCGCAGAGACATGGGCAGCACCTCGGACGCGTAGGCGGGGGCTGTGGTGGCGAAGATGCCCCAGGGGAGACCGCAGAGGAGTTCACCGATGAGCAGCGTCGTAATGTTTTGCGCGAAAAAGACGATGAAGATGAAGCCGCTTAGCGTGACCAGGGCACAAATCAGGACGCGGACATGTCCAAACTTGGCGACGAGGTAACCGTTCAGCAGAGTGCCGAAGAAGGCACCGACGCTGGGAGCATTGCTTAGGCCGGCCTGCCAGGGCGCCGTCAACTGGTAGTTTTGAGTCGCGGCGTTGTAGTGGCCGTACTTTTTGGCAAATTGAGGATAGGCGTAGAAGTTGCTGAGAAGGTTGGTGTCGTAACCCTCCATGACGACACACATGGAGACGACGAGGCACCAGAACAGGGTCCATGGGTACTTGCGAACGGCTTCAAGCGGCGGCAGGTTGTGTTCGCCCTCGGCACCTTGCCTGGCCTGCTGCGTCGCATCGACAGAGTTGAGGCCCTTGACGACGGAGCGCAGGGCTGGGTCCGGGTCCTCGGTGTGTGAGACCGTCTGAGCGGCCTCTGACTTTGACATGATGGGCCGGGGGGGGGGGGGAAGGGGATGTTTCTATGCCAAGGAACAAAACAATTGATGGCCAAGCAGCCTTCTCAGTGTTGAATTGAGGGCGAGAGTGGCTCTACAAGTACTTGCTCCAGGCGTGTAAATGACATCCCGACGCCGGCTATTATATATACGCTTGGGTGTGGGCTCAATGGCACTACACCCTTCCCCACATCATGGTGTGATGGTGTGTCTGGGGAAGTGCGGAGTAGCAGCCTCGCTGGGTGGTGTGAAAAAAAAGTGGTACACCGCGTATGCTAAAGACAGCCAAGCCTGTGTCCGCGGTTTTTTTCTCATCACTTGAGGGCACGGCCAGTCCGACAATTACCCCATTGAGACAATGCCCGGCCGCCAAGGCCAGTTCAAACTTTGTGAGAAGCAGCCGCCGACCCGCGGGGACAGACCCAGCTTGGCCAAATACTACGTGGCGGGTCCGGGTTGAGTCCTGGTTGACCTGGGCTGAGGTCGGAGGATACCGCGTCGTAATGGGCTCCTTTTTTTCTTTTCTCTTTTCTTTTTGTTTTTCGCGTTATTGCTTTACTGCAATTGACGACATGTTTGCATATGTCTGTTGATTCGCAAGGTCACGGCGACGCGGTCACGAATGGTTTTTTGTTTTGTTTTGTTTTGTTTGGGGTTGCATGAGCGATTGGTGGGTATGCGTGTCTCCATGTACAGTGTTATATGCGAGGAGAGAGAGACAGACAGAGTCAATGAAGAGAGAGAGAGAGAGAGACAATGAAGAGAGAGAGAGACAATGTGAGGGAGACATGATGATGAACATTGGATGCATGCATTCCAAGTAGAGAGACACTCGACAACGCCATCTACGCAAACCCGAAACATATCCAAACACGCAGTACTTCAAACACACAGCACTTCAAACAAACAGTAGTTGCACTACAGCCTCTCAACAGACGCCCAGTTCTATCCAACTAGTTACACACACTATTTCCCCATCACCGCCCCGAACCGTCCTCCCCCGACCTACCGACGAACCCACGGTGCTCTCTGCCCCACACACTCCTCAGCTAACGGGTAAATCAATCAACTCTCTCCTCTTTTCCCCCTCATCCTTGCAAAATATGCATGTAATACCTTGCAACTCGAGCGCTGTTCACGCGACTTTGTCCCCGAAAAAAAAACCCGTCGTCCTCGCCTCATCTCCGCTTTGCAACCTGCCCCCCCCCCACCCCCCCCCCCCCCCCCCCCACCCCCCCCCCCACCCCCCCCACCCCCCCCCCCCCCCACCCCCCCCCCCCCCCCCCATCCCCCCCCCCCCCCCCCTCCCACCCCCCCCCCCCCCCCGCCACCACCCCCCCCCCCCCCCAGAGCACGCACACACCAACCCAACCACCCCGCTACTCCCATCCACAACGCTGCACAACGACGGCACGCCAGCGCGACCCTGACGCCACCAGCG